>CAUYON010206877.1:0-15356 GCA_963573935.1 Arctocebus calabarensis | reverse complement strand
AACCACTTGCCCAATCTCCGCCGCTTTAGCCTTCCTCAGGGTGTCCAGAAGCCTCACGCTGTCTCCCTGTGTCCCCAAAGGGAAGTTTCTGGGCAGATCCTGCCTGGCAGAGATGCCTGAAGTCCTCTCTCCCCAGTCTCCACCGTGCCCAGCCGCAAGGAAGCTGTTACTCGTCTGCCATCTTGCTCCGCCTCCAATTTCTCTCGACAAATATTTTTAAATTAAAGAATAAATTATACTTCATGTTTACTAACTTCTCACTGATAACATTTATTTCAATTGTGATACATTTAGGTAAACAGGACACAACAGACTTGGCACAACTTATGACTGCTTCATGATAGAAATTAGATTTTCTAAAATATAATTCAATACAAAAGATAGGCATGGTGGGGCTCACCTACAGTCCTAGCTATTCAGGAAGTTTAGGCAGGAGAATTGCTTGACAGGAGTTCTCATCTAGTCTCTTAAAAACAAACAAACAGGCTCGGCGCCTGTGGCTCAACCAGCTAACGTGCCAGCCACGTACACCTGAGCTGGCAGGTTCGAATCCTGCCCGGGCCTGCCACATAACAATGATGGCTGCAACCAAAAAATGGCCGGGTGTTGTGGTGGGCGCCTATAGTCCCAGTTACTTGGGAGGCAGAGGAAAGACTCGCTTGAGCCCAGGAATAGGAGGTTGCTGTGAGCTGTGATGCCACAGCACTTGATCCAGGGTGACAGCTTGAGGCTCGGTCTCAAAAAAACAAACAAACAGAAAAAAAAACTTCAGTCCAATTGTTGAAGAGATCTCAAAATTTCATTTACACTCATAGAAACTTTAAAATTACATTACTTATAGGGCTTGCCACTATATCTTGTTATTTACTAAGCTGAAAAAGAAACAATTGTATTACTGTATAATAAACTTGTTTTTATATGTAGATTTTTAATCACTGGATTTTAAATTATCACTGTTTTCCTTTATAATCTTGTGTTTTAGTTTATGCATTTGAGACCTTTATCTGAGTAGCAATTCATAATCTCCACCACAATATCAAATGGGCTCATAATAGAAAGTTAAAAAGTGGTAATATTATTTATTTCATCCATTTATTCATCTATCTTTCTATTTATCTATGGACCCATGCCATTCAGTTAATTTGAATAAATATCTATTGACTACTTATCATGTGCTAGGCTCAATATCAGATAATGCAGATACTTTCTTAAAGACCCAACAATTTTCATTTGACTTTGAAGTCCAGAAAATCTGCCAAAGGCTCCCAGAGTGTACTTACAATTTGTCTTGTCTTTGTTCTTTGAAACACACCAGTTTAACCATCAGTCTCTTAACTGAGGGTAAACTCAAGGCCAACACCCTCACTCTATCCTTCCTCCCCTTTCCAATCTCTAACTTTTCTCTTGCTTTCTGAAATCAATGTAGGCATGCCAGGCCGTGGAAATAAGAACATCACTACATTTTAAGAACTGGTAATACAGTCTTACTTCACAGCATTATATTCTACAGTTGCAATGCCATCTTTTATGGACAGCGCCAGATCAGTGCCTGGATTCTATTTGTCAATGGCAATTGGAGAGCCTTAGCTTGCTTTACCTCCTCTCTTAGGACCAAAAAATCCCTAAATGAAATAGTCATGTATGTAATCCAATTAGGCGAGGAACATTAGGAAGTTTGGTTATAAACATGCTCTCTAAAAGTAAGCACATATGGTTTTCAGTTTCAGCCATGACAGAGCAGCTAGTAGAATTGGACTGACACTCCTACTGAATCAAAAGAAAGTAGAATAATAGACGAGGAACACAGAAACTGTTAAAGACACTGGAAAGTCAGGAATGCAGGCAGGACTCAAGAAGGTATGATTCTCAAAGAGGGGTAGGACAGCTTGGAGGCCAGGAATAAAGACAAACTCTACTGGACCAGAGGATAGAGCTTTGCTAATTGCCCAAGTGTCTGTCTGAGACTTAAAGGATGAAATCTGAGAGTGGAAAAAAGTTCAGAGAAAGACTCCAAACAATCTGTAGGCAATTTCCTCCCACAATTTAGGCTGAGTCCTAAACTGTGCATGTCCAGGATGAAACTCCAAGAAATAAAAAAAAAAATCTGGGTGGCGTAGGAGGCGAGCAAAACTTTCATAAACAGGACACAAAAACCTCTATCCAAATGAGAAAAAGACTGATAAGTTGGATTGTGTTAAAATGAAGAACTTACATTCTGAACTACAAGTTCAGGAAAACATTTTCCTTCTAGAAGATTTATTGCTTTGCCCCTCACATTCAAGTCTATGATTGAATTTTTGTTTGTTTCTATAGCTCTAAAAATAGATTCTATATAGAAAATAGAACAATGGGCAATGTGCTGAGTTCTTTACTCACTATTCAAAACTGGGGGTCTCAAGCATGTTCAATTTAACTTCTCCCCTGCTACAACCTCACCTTTTAAATTCTGGGAGTGAGGTTCCCTACCACCATTCCAGTGAGCATCTGTGGCCACATTGGGTTAGGGTGAGGAACTGGTCGAAGTAGAAAAGTGTCAAGCAAATTTGTTTTGTGAACCAAATGGCATTTAGGATGGCCAGGCACACTGGTTAGGAGATGGAGGCTGAAAGCTAACAAAGTGAGCTCCTTAACAAATATGAAAGGAAGGAAAAAGGAGTGGTAAAATCCAAGTCTAGCTGTTATTTTATAGATGTTATAAATTAAATTATAGTAATTTATTAACTCCTACTATATGCATGTTTATATTATTTTCAAATAATATTATCACATTTGCAGATAATTTTAAATTAGTTCAACTAACTTTAATTGAAAAATGTCTTGTTGGACTAAATACTTATTCTCAACAAATGAGATTTAGGGCAGGCGAAGGTGAAATTCAAGTCTTGAAAATTCCAAATGTATTTGAAACTCCAGTAATTTGATACAGCAAGGGATTATAATTACCCAGAGAATGTTGATGTATGGTTTATTTCACAATTTTACATGGGAGAGATCTATATTTATGACTTCTTTCTTGCTTTTTGTATCCTAGGTAAATACTCAGAGTCAAACATAAGTGCCATCTGGACACTTATCAAAATGGAAAGGTGTCATCTTTAGTTTCCTTGTTAATCCTTCAAATGCTACACTTCCTCTTGTATTGAACAACGCATAACTTGTTATGTTGTTTCATAACAAGTGAAAGGAAAACCTCAGCTTTGGTTTCACAGCTGGATCCACGCTTATAATCAGAAGAGAAAAGAGTCTGATCTCAAAACCTATTTATACAGTTTTTAAACTTTCTAAGAAAAATAAAGCTCCGCTATAATTAATGCCTAATGGTATAAGCATCCCTGCTTTCTGGGTTGCCTAGTAACTACATACTGCAGGCTTGTAGGATTGCAAAAGAGGCTGAATAAACACAAATATTCAGATCCATTTCCAATTCAGGTGAAAAAGGAGCAGCAGTGGGCCAGATTCTTTTGTTAAAATTGTTTTTCCATAATGGTTTTGCTCTAAAACATCCTTCTGCACTAAAACTTACTCTTGTAAGTGACTTGGGCAGATGAAAGTCCAAACCAACAAGTAATGATTTAAAATTTAAAAAGCATTTAATAGAATTAGACCAACATTATTATATTGTTTTGTATTAGCCAGTTTCTGTTCTTAGAGTGATGACTGGACTAGGGAATAATTGTCTTAACGTAATTTTAACCTGTCAATAAAATCCTATATTTGGACATCACTTTAGCAATTGCATGACCAGATACACTTCCCAGTTAAAGGTGGTATTAAAGGGGTCTGGGAGTGATTATAATGATTATTTACATTTAGCTTTGGCTTGCTTCTTATATGGCAGATTTAATTTCCTAATTACATTTTGCTTTAGCTTAGGTAAAATTAGCTAGTATTCCCTTGGCACACACCAACTGCAGTTGGTGGGGGAGGCCTTCCAAAACCATAGGTTGATGATAAGAGGGGATAACTAGATGAGAATTGAATTGACTGAGTAAAGACCACAAAAAGCCTAAAGCACATATAGGTAATAACAAGCTGACTACGAGGGAATGTAGTTAGGTCATATTAAAACTCATTTCTGGCAACATCTTGATTTCAAAAACACATGATAGATACAGGGCACTCAGAGCTCTTCTGCACTCTGTCCCTGATGGCAAGACTTAAGGCATTCTCAGCTGGTTGCTGGGGTGTAGACAGGGATAGAGTGGTCTGGAATATTTAAATTGTATAACTATAGCCTTGTGGATATAGTGTGAACTGATTTGCTACTCAATAATTTTGTCATTTGGCAATGCTAAGACATGATGATGGTTTGCTCTTTGAAATTAACATAAATGTTGTCATTTGATTGAAAATAAAGACTTTTCTTAGTCCATGGTGGAAACTGTTTTAGGGTATGTCTATGTTCCCCTATCTTTTCACATGGAAGGAGGCATCATTATGTGTAACCTTTGGGTTGTATCATTATGTGTAATCTTTGGGATTTTGGTTTAGTGGGTGGCAGGATGTGGCTGGTGAGGCCAAGCACGTGGTTTAGTCAGAAAACCACTTGGCTCCTGAATCACTGTCTGCTGTCCTGTCTTCAACAACTCATTTCACTGGTTGCTTCATCTTTTCACTCTTGATGAGTGTGCCATAGTGCAACACAAACACCATTATTCCAGGGTTTGCAAAATAATTACTCTCAGGGCTCAGCGCCTGTAGCTCAGTGGCTAGGGTGCCAGCCACATACACTGGAGCTGGTGGGTTCGAATCCTGCCCGGGCCTGCCAAACAATAATGACAACTTCAGCCAAAAAAACAACCGGGCGCTGTGGTAGGCGCCTATAGTCTCAGCTACTTGGGAGGCTGAGGCAAGAGAATCACTTAAGCCCAAGAGTTTGAGGTTGCTGTGAGTTGTGATGCTACAGCACTCTACCCAGGGTGACTAAATGAGAGTCTGTCTCCGAAGGAAAAAAAATCTGAGAAAGAATCTCAGATTCTTCAGACAGTGGGTCAATATCATGATGTTCAAAAGAAAAATGAATATAAGTAATATTATAGTTTTCTCTATTTGCAATATATTCAATATCTCTCCTTCCATTTTAATGCTAAAAAGAGTTTTCATGATCCATTTCTGTTAATAAGGATTTATTTTCTCCCTGCTTGAATTTAATTGCTATTTCTCCTTTTAAAAAGCATCTTTCAGAATTTTCACTCTAGCCCTGGAAATCTTTTGTTGTCATTATTATTATTTAGCTGTTTAATGAAGCTTTAATTTCTGGAGCTATCCACTCACTACCCTTTCAGATTGATTTGTGTTGACTGTAATAGAGCCAGTCTTTGTGCAAAGAAAATCTTTTAGTAAGAGTTAATTTGCAATCCTAACAGAGGCTCTCAGCAGAGCATTTAGAGGGGTAAGTGTCCCCCTAATGGAGCAGAAGCCCCGGGCCAGACCACTGGCAATATTGTTAACTCCTAGTGTACCACATCTGTACTACAGAAGGGATGCTTAGTTTGAAGGTGGAATCAAAATGCTGGTGATTCTCCTTCCCAGGTCCTGGATTTTGGTGGTTAGAAAATATGCTTTTCTGTAACTTTTATACCTGTTTGTTTTTCATTCTCTCTCATACATACCACACACACACACACAGGAAAGAAAAATCACTGATTTCTTTGTGACATGATTCTGTTTTATTTAAACTAATATAAGTTTTTTCTTCCCAATGATGGTTTTTCTTAAATTGAGCTGTATGTATAAAGTAAGAGGGATTTGCTTTCCAAAGATAGTGTCATTTCATATTCTTAGTACTTAACTCCTAAGTGAAGTTCATTCTCCTTTTTTTTTCAGAAGTGAGCCAGTTAATTTCTTAAAGAATAATTCAACATCAGTATCAAGAAAATTGATTGCTTTGCAATGTGTGTAAAAGCATTTTGAAAAGAACAGGACTGTTCTTGGTTTTCGCTTTAAATTTTTAGTATCAGTTCAACATCTTTTACTGCCAAATGCTTTTCTTTCATCTTATAAGGTGTCTACTTATCCTATTATTAAGCAATTTCTGAGAGAATATTTGATAAAAGAAAGTGGTATAATGTACAGGAATGGACAAGAAAGGCATAAAATGGGGAACAGCTGTCAGAGTACCGTCAAAGAAAATAAATAAGCATCTCCACTCACAGGATAATCTGAAGGTGATTTTTAAGCCTCTGACCTCAACCCCAGAGTTATAGGTGAAAGTTCTTTCTTGACTTATCTCTGAAAGGGAACTTTTCACAGTTCACTGATTAATGTCTCATAGGATCTTTGTAGAAAAGATTTTCAATGCCCTGGTTTGTGTCACTTTTAGATCTAATTTAGAAAGTGGTGCAACCAAAGTGTCAAAATCTTTCATTAGGAGTCTATTAAAAAAAAAAAAAGTTTTAATCTGTAACCTGAATATTCTAGCCATTCATTTTCTAGAATTTCAAGTGCAGGACTTGGTTGTTGGTTTGATTTTACTTCTCGGAGACACAGCTTGAATGTCTCAATTTGATTTTGTGCTTTCAACACATTTTTAGGGATCTGGTGATTTGGGAAGGGCTGTACCATATGGTCTTGATAAGGTGATAGATTTTCACATTCTGGGAATTGGCAAGAAAGGGGAGGAACTGAATTAGATGTAGGAAAGGGAAAATTAAATGTTTGGGCCCAACGCACTCACTTCGTGAAAAATCTTCTGAGTTCTTTAATTCCCATAAAATCCATTTTTACAAAGGTGTTTGTTTGTTTTGAGCGGGCAAGTCTACGCGTCCTCACACGCAGGGAGGAATTTTTTTAAATTTCCCAAGAGTAGAAGGCACCCTTTGAAAGGCTATGGCATTGACTACTTCTTGGTAGTCCTTCAGAAGAGACATCCCACTTGGGGCGTCAAAGAACGAAAAATGTCCTGCTACATCGCCCTTGAACAGGAAATTGTATAGAAAGTTAGAAGCTGACCGCCGGCCTGTGCAACAGACTGAAAGGTAACAGGACACGTCCTTTCCCCCCGGAGTTGATGGATTTTGGAGAAGGATTAGAGTCAACGATAGACTAAAACAAAGCCAGGTGTATACATTATTTACCAAGAGGGTAAAACACGCCCGGCAGCAATGATACTTAAGAAAAAGAAATTTAAGAAGAAAGGCGTGCCTGTGTGATTCCTAGCGGTGGGCTGGAGGGAGCTGACGCGAAGGCTATTCCTTGATCCGGGAGAGAGTTCTGATTCAGGAGGCCTGACATTTAATCCGCTCTGCGCACGGGCGGCTTGCGGGGAGGGGTGGGGGCGCTTTGCCCAAAGAATCCCCTCCGGGGCGCTTTCCTCACCCTTTCCCGGTCTTTGATCGCCCAACCTCGGTGCAGGTCCAGGCGCGGGCCTGGTCGCGTGCCCATTTCTCGTACCTCGACGAGCCCCGCGGTGGCGGCGAGCCGGGCGCCGGGCGCGGGCGGAGCGGGGCGGAGACGCTCCGGCGCGCAGCGGGTTAAGCGGCGAGGGCGGCGGCGAGGGGAGGAGGCGGCTCCCGCGTCCCCGGCCCGCAGCGGGTTAAGCGCCGCCCGCGCCGAGAGGGCTGAATCCCGAGCCGCCGCGCCGAGCTCGCATTCGGATCCGCTAGAGCAGGAAGATGGCGACGGACGGCGCGAGCTGCGAGCCCGACTCGTCCCGCGCCCCGGAGGACGCGGCGGGGGCCACGGCCGAGGCGCCGGTAACCGAGCTCCCGGGGCGGGCGCGGGGAGCGTGTGGACGCGGGCCGGGGGCGGCGCCGGGGCCCGGCGGGACCTGGCTGCGCCCCCCGGGCTGTTCCGTAAGCCCAGGCCCCTGGCGGTGCCCCCTCTTCGGGGTGGCCCACGGCCGGAGGCCCGATGGAGTGGGGCGCAGCCGCTGCCCGGCTGGGGATCTCTCCTGTCCTTTCCCAGCCCCCCGGGAAGCAGCCGCGGGCCGCCCGCCTTCGGGGCTCCCGGTGTGCGTCCGGTGCGACCCCCAGCCTCCCTCCTCTGCAGGCGGTTTTGGTCGGAGGCGAGGGCTGGGGTGTGTTTCCTGGTGAATGTGACTCCCCTCATTGTTCACCTCCCGCTGCGCGCGTGGTTGTGAGCGCGCGTCTCAGGGGTGCCCGGCTCCCCTCTGCGGACCCGGGAAAACAGCGGGAAGGAGGCGGGCCATCGCCGGGCAGGTGTGGGATGCCCATTGTGTCTGCTCGTGTGCCTTCGGGAGGCCCCCGGGGAGAGGCCCCGTGTCAGGCTGTGGGCACTGCCGCAGCTGAGCGCCAGTGTTTGGGGACGTAGCTACCCGCTGCCCCATCGCTTGGCAGGGGGTGGGGGCGAGGGTTGCCTCCCCGAGGAGATGCCCGGGCGAGGTGGAAGTTCTCGGACAGTTTTGTTCTCAGTCGCTGGGGTCTGGAAGCTCAATGCTCTTCATCATGTCTGCTCCTCACTTTCACCCCCTGAATATCCCGGTGCGGAGACTCGCTAGTTGTTTCCAGCTGCCACCTTGGAGGAGGGCAGCACCCACACTTCCTGGGTGAAAAACGTTCTCGGGGCTTGGGGAGCAGTTTTTCAGGAGCTGCAGGGATCTGCAGGGAAAGGCAGGTCTGGGAGCGCCTCCCACTCTTGGCCTGATCTGGGCGCTCTCGCCAAGGATTGGGGTGGGAAGGAGTGAGCCCGGCGTGGACGACCCTCCCCCCCCCACACACACCTGAGCAGATTTGGTGCCAAAGCATATGAGGGCAGGGCCAGGAGTAAACTGCCAGGGCCGCTTTAACTTTCCGCCACCTCTGGAGGTTGGGCTTTCTGGAGATGCGGAGGAAAGTGCTGAGGCTACCTAGGAAGGAAAGAAAAAGGGGGGGGGGACTGCTGATTTCCACTTGAAACTGGCAAGTTTTGATTGGGAATATTGGGGAAAATGGAGAAAAAATGAGAACTTTCTTAAGATGTCAAACAAAACCTTCCCACTGTAAACCACTTCCTCTCTTATGAGGTACAATAAGGAAACTGGCTATTAAGAGGACAAGCTTCTCTGGGAAGTTGAAATGATGGGGGTGCTTTCACTTTCATCCCCATGAGAGGGGAAGGGACAGATGTGAGGGAAAAAGAGACGTGTGCGTGTGCGTGTGTGTGTGTGTGTGTGTGTGTGTCTGCATTTCTTGTTCCTCAGGAAGGTTGAATTTGTTTAATCTACTTAAAATGGGCTTCTTTCTACTATCCTCAATACTAAAATCGCTTGACAGTTAAACCAAACACAAACATCTGATTTATGATCTGTAACTGATATGTAGTTTTATTTGGTTAGATTGTAAACAAACGTTGGTCTCCAGCCAGGTTTTTGTGTTAACAAGGTCAGTGTTCCTTCTCTGCTGTTTAAATTTTTCAAGAATCTGATTTTCACTGATAGTTGGGGATTTGATCATTTCCCCTTCGCTAATGGGAATAGCTATGGAAAAATCAAAGAAAGTGAACCTATTTTGTTATTTCCATAGAATCCTTTTGGGGTTCTGAGATGTACTAAAGATTCCGAATCAAATAATTCTTTTAAAAATAGCCTTTGACTTTTTAAGTAAAATTTTGATGATGACTTCTACCGTAAACTGGGCATTTTATTTTTTTTCCAATTAACTTTGATGCAATAAGGTATGAGACTCAGCGCCTGTGGCTCAAGGGGCTAAGGCGCCAGCCATATACACCTGAGCTGGTGGGTTTGAATCCAGCTCAGGTCCGCCAAACAACAATGGTGGTTGCAACCCCAAAATAGTCAGGCGTTGTGGCAGGCACCTGTAGTCCCAGCTACTTGGGAGGCGGAGACAGGAGAATCACTTGAGCCCAGGAGTTGGAGGGTCCTGTGAGCTGTGATGCCATAGCACTCTACCCAGGGCTCTGTCTCAAAAAAAAAAAAAAAAAAAGGCATGATCCTCTCATATCAGCCACTTCACCTGTAAACTGACTTTAGAATTAAATAGTTAGGATACAGGAATGGCATCTGTCTTCATAATTGCTCCTTAAAAATCACAGCACTTTGATGTATTTGGGGTTCTTACTGACAAAAGAGTAAGCTTTTTTAATTTTAATGCACAATTTCTTTTGCATTTTAGAGCTTTATTTAATTTCAGATTGGTTTACATATTGTTCCTTTTTTATATACATTTGGCAGAAAGGAGCCAATGGAAGCTCCAAAGCAGTAGACTATTTTCGAAAGTGAGTGTTTCCACCAAGCTTTGACTATTTAGATTGTTGCTTAGAAACAAGTTTAATTTATAGTTTTCAGTTTAATATCATTTTAGTGGAGTGTTTTAAATTTAGTTTATAATCCTTCTTCTTAGCTTAGTGTAAATCCTGAAAGCACCCCAAGTGTAAAGCTGGGTAACAGCTACGTTATTCAACAGGATCGTATTAATAGTCTATGCTGTGAACTGTGCCGGGAGACCTAGGTTATTTTCGCTGCCTTAGCCAAATGTGATGACTTTTATAGGCCGTAGTGCTGTGTCTACTCTGAAAATAACTCCTAATGGATAAGGCAGTATGGAAAACAGAAATATTCCTGCTTTTTTATTGTCACCAAAGAATTTAGGAGTAAAAGGAAAGTAGAGATCTTTTTAGAGCTATGTTTGGGAATTCAACCAACATTCTTGTCATTCTGAGCTTTTCTGGAGCAGCTAATGTGCAAAAAGTAGGTATAAGTTTTGTTGGCATGGCAACAGTGACAGGGAAAAACTTGCACAATGATTTTGTTAAAAATGTACAACAGTGATGTTAAACAAATTAACAGCTGGTGCTTAGAAATTTTTGTTTTCTAGGTAATAGTATTGAATATAGAAGCAATGAAAAGAAGCAATTTTAGACAATTTTGCTAAGATGTTTTTTAAAAAACTAAGTTATAGTAATGTGGCTGTAGACTATTTAAACTTCAGTTTCACAGCATAATTAAGTAGGAAATAATATAGTACATTACCTAATACTTACCAAGATAGAGTCATCTTAACATTTTTGTTGCCCTAAAGTAATACATCCCAGTGATTGAAACTGACATAAACCAAGTAATAGAATCAGAGACAGCAGTGTCCTGAGAGGTGCACATCATTTGCCTTAGAAGTTTGGGGAGGAAGAGTCATAGAACGTCCCTAGTGGAAGGATCTGGAAATGTTCCATAGAAGGATGGCATGTGAGCTGGGCACTAAAATTGCCGGTAGCAGTGTGCAAATGTGACTGGTTCCTGGGATTCCTTGAGAGGTGGCACAGGAGAAGGTTTCGAAGGTGAGCATCTCATCTATCCAGTCTCATCTGTTTGCTTAAGAAATATAGCTTAGAAGTGGCAATTAACTGAAGTATTTCCCAAAGATGAGAATGTAACTGTTTTCAGCATGATGCTTTTTGTTCTTTACTTTTTTCTTCCTAAATAATATATATTTCTGTTTGCACCTGTTTGGGGAGTTTGTTGTTGCTAGTATTATCATTTCTCAAAGGAGCAAATTTGTGTAGGGAAGAACATTTGTCATCTCTGTGATTGAATCCATGCGTAGTCTAGATTGCCAGTTCTGTCCTTGTGTTTCACATAACTTTATGAAGCAAGAAAATGTTTCAGAGTCTTTTTACCTATACCTTTACAAACACTATATAGCTGGGAGAAAGTTTCTTCCTTCAAGGAGAGTTTTGTGAGTTTTGTTCATAAAAGAAAACAAAGGTTACTTAGCGCATGTGGTAAGTGTTCCGCAAATATTTCTGAATGAAGACAATGAAAGGAAGCTCACCAAGAAGTGTGTTATAATATTTAAATGTTAATTGATTAATTGGAAAATATACTTTGTGTGTTACTAGCTTATAGTGAAACTGTTGGCCTGTGATATGTAATAAACATTATAGATATTGTAGGCCTTTTAGAATGATGACCCTTATTTTTATATTTTGTAATTTTCATTTTAATATTGTTCATCTCCAAAATGTTTTTCTCAATGCATTACGAATACTTTCCAGAGATTATTTTTTAAATTTAATTTCCAACATTATTAGTTTTCTCTTTAGATTCTTTCTTCAAAATGATGGTTGAGGCTCTGAAAGTGGGGTTGTTGGTATGATGGTGACTGTACCCTTCCCATCCTGAATTCTTCCAATAGTACAGTCAAGGCCACATCATCCACTGGGGTGTGGGGGAGGAGATGACTGATAGGGGCTTTAAAGGGAAGTGTGAGGAAGTTCTGAAAGAGGAAAAAGGGAATAAGAGGAAAGATTGAGCAGGAAAAAAAGAGGTTAGGCAAGGCTTTAGAATTGTCTGCAACTGCCCAGAAATGTGAGTCTACAGTTCAACTTTGAATAGAGTCTAGGAAGGGTGAAACAGTGTCTCTTCCCCCCAACCCATGTGCTTTGCCACTTAAGTCCATCTGAGCATCGCTTTAGGAGACTATTTGGATACACTTGGTTGCATTTCCCTATTGGTGCCCCTTTGCAAAGCTTATATAATATGGAAAAAGAGACTTGCGTTTTCCCTTGGTGGTTGAGTAAAGAAATGGAGGAGAATGATGATAGTAAAGGATTTAAAAATTTTTAGTTTATTCTGTTATAAGTAATTTACAAATATAATGAGATCCTGTTGTTCATGCTATGTATAGCATGATGCCATGATTCGTGTAGAAATCCTGATTTTAGGGGGGGGGAATATTGCTCTCTTTTAAATAAATTGTTAGTAACAACTAATAGGTACGGAATCAGTTTAAAAGTTACAGTAAATGCAGAATAGACAAGTTAACTTCGCTATATTGAATGGACACTTATTTATAAATGATGTGGCTTTAATATTTTCATATTTTATTTACAGCATAAGATGGTTCCTGAGGAACCAGGCCTACCTGAGTTTTACCACAAAAGAGTTTTGTAACTGTAAGGAATTTATTTAACCTTCCATGGCCCTCCCAGCCTCTTCATTTGAACAGCGTGGTGACGTTTGCCACCTATAAATAATCAAGACTATGTTCTTCAATGCATGTGTTGTAAGCTTCTTGAAGGAAAATTACTAGATCTGGATGTCTGCTGGCAAGTGGAGGTGATCCGTGGCCCATGTCATGCTGCCATGACATTGAAAAGCTGGGTTAGGATGGGAATTGACTTTTATTTCATTTGAGATGTGCTTCCCCCCCCCCCCCAAAAGGAGATAGAGTCTGAGAAGAGATCTGAAAGGAGGAAAAGGGAGGTAGCTGGTCTTAATTATCAGAGGCTGCCGCCCTTGACTGAGCCACTTTTCTGCTTTTTATTCCAGGTCTCTCTTAGTTAAAATTAGTTACATCCATTCCCAGGGTTCCTTCCTGACATTGTTTCCTTGTCAGTATTACCTCCTTTCAACACTGTGAGTTGCTTGTCTCGCATGGAAAGAGCCCAGGCAGTCTGGTTGATTTGAGGTATATGGCCTTGGAGAGCTGATACCAAACAGACCTCACATTCTCAGTACTCCACGCGGTTATTAAAGGCACAGGCCACATCTCTTCTTTAGTTTAGGGTGTTCTAAATGCTTTTTGAAACAACGTGCATGACTGAATACCCAGTCACTTAGTTGCCCATGGACTGGGCTATAACATTGTGTCTTAATAAAATGGTTGTACTTGAGATATCATTTGTGTACTTTCTGTTTTTGTATTATGAGCAACAAGCATTTTATAACAAGTGGGGGGGATACATGTTAGATAAAATCATTGAAGATGCAGTACTCTTGCTGTTCTGACATAGCTGATTGGGAGGGGGTGAGAAAATAAGACTTAATAGAGATAAGAAGTTTAATGTGAAGACGCACACAGGCAGGAGATGATTAATTGCCAAGTAAAGCAATAGACTGCAAGACTGAATTGACAGAGGAGAGATTTCTGGAATCTAGAGAGACAGACAAATGTGAGATCTGAGCTACATGCTGAAGAAAGGTGATATTCAAACCAATGAGAGGTAAAAGGAGGATTAGGAAGAGCAAAACCAGAGGCATACAACCCCAAAATGAAAATCCTTTCCTTGGCTTGGCGCCTGTGGCTCAACGGGCTAAGGCGCCAGCCACATACACTTGAGCTGGCGGGTTCAAATCCAGCCTGGGCCCACAACAACAGTGATGGTTGCAACCAAAAAATGGCCAGGCATTGTGGTGGGCGCCTGTAGTCCCAGCTACTTGGGAGGCGGAGGCAAGAGACTCGCTTGAGCCGAGGAATTGGAGGTTGCTGTGAGCTGTGATGCCATAGCACTCTACCCAGGGTGACAGCTTGTGGCTCTGTCTCAAAAAAAAAAAAGAAAAGAGAAAATCCTTTCCTCTATGTAGAGAGAAGTCAGGAAGAATAACCTCAGGGCAAGATATAACTACAGAGATTTGAAAATAGTTTGAGAGCATGTACTTTTCCCCATGAAATTTATAATTGGCCAATTCACACTTCTTTTTCTTTTTTTCTTTTTTTTTTTTTTGAAATAGAGTGTTACTCTGCCGCCCAGATAGAGTGCATCATAGTTGAATCACAGATGCATCACAGTGGCATCATAGCTCATAGCAACCTCAAACTCTTGAGTTTGAGTGATCCTTTTGCCTCAGTCTCTGGAGTCACTGGGACTATAGGTGCCTACCACAACACCCAGCTAGTTTATTTTTAGTAGAGGGGGTCTTGCTCTTGCTAAGGCTGGTCTTGAACTCCTGAGCTCAAGCAGTTGACCTGCCTTAGCCTCACAGAGGGCTAGGATTACAGATGTGAGCCACCACCTCTGGCCCAAATTCACATTTCTTAATGTTGTGAATCCAATCTGGAAAGTTGGATTTTTTTTTTCATGTTAATGATCGTCTTCAAACTTTGATCTCCTTGACATTTCTTTTTTCTTTTTTTTTAAATTAAATCATAATTGTGTACATTAGTGCAATCATGGGGCATAATGTGCTAACTTGATATCCAATCTGAAATATTTTCATCAAACTGTTTAACATAGCCTTCATGGCCTTTTAATCACTATATGAAGACATTCATATTCTGCATTTAGTAAGTTTCACTTGTACCCTTCTAAGATGCACCATAGGTGTGATCCCACCATTTACCCTCCCTCCACCCATCCTTCCCCCCCTCGCCCCTTTCCCCATATTCTTGCGCTATAATTGAGTTTTAGCCTTCATATGAAAGCTATAAATTAGCTTCATAGTAGGGCTTAATATGTTGGATATTTTTCTTCCATTGTTGAGATACTTTGCTAAGAAGAATATGTTCCAGCTCCATCCATGTAAACATGAAAAAGGTAAAGTCTCCATCTTTCTTTAAGGCTGCATAGTATTCCATGGTATACATGTACCACAATTTATTAATCCATTCATGGGTCAATGGGCACTTGGGCTTCTTCCACGACTTAGCAATTATGAATTGGGCTGCAATAAACATTCTGGTACA
>CAUYON010206876.1:0-12361 GCA_963573935.1 Arctocebus calabarensis | reverse complement strand
TCTTTCTTTCCTTCCTTCCTTCCTTCCTTCCTTCCTTCCTTCCTTCCTTCCTTCCTTCTTTCTTTCTTTCTTTCTTTCTTTCTTTCTTTCTTTCTTTCTTTCCTTCTTTCCTGACTTCCTGCCTGCCTTCCTTCCTTCCTTCTTTCTTTCTTTCCTTCTTTCCTTCCTTCCTTCCTGGCTCACTCTTTCTTTCCTTCCTTCCTTCCTTCCTTCCTTCCTTCCTTCCTTCCTTCCTTCCTTCCTTCTTTCTTTCCTTCTTTCCTTCCTTCCTTCCTGGCTCGCTCTTTCTTTCCTTCCTTCCTTCCTTCCTTCCTTCTTTCTTTCTTTCCTTCTTTCCTGCCTTCCTTCCTTCCTTCCTTTCTTCCTCCCTCCCTCCCTTCCTTCCTTCCCTTTCAATCATCAAAGCCTATCATAGTCTGTCACATGCAACAAATGTTGAATGAACGAATGAAACTTACTGCTCAAGTTAAAAGGACAAATTAAAAGGAACTCTTAGGGCAAAGGAGTGAGTTAAAAGGAAGAGTTTTTTAATGACCTGCTTGTTTTGAGAATGTAAATATAAAGATGCTGGAATTCGTCATTTGGCATGAAGGGGAAATGGCGCGTGGAAAGTGAAAAGCATAGTTTTCATACCTGAAAAATGAACTACCAGCAGACCTGCTTAGATCCAAAACAACCTCAAAATAATTTGACTTTGGAATTAGTTTAATATGGAGAGTTAAAGACAGATATGGCTTGTAAAAAATGGGATGCAGAGGAAAACTGGTGAGTAAAAGGCAGGTTCCAATAAAAACATTTCCAAGTATATTTTGACATTTGGCCAGCCATGGGTCAAACTTGGCAGTACCGGAGCTTAACTGTTCTCATTCCTTGTACAGTAAAAACCCTAGTTAAATGGTGGCTTGCTTATCAAGCCTCAAACAAACAACAGCTCATTAAATTTACCAACTGGACTCAAACATTTACACAATAAGGGAAAAGTCCTTCAGACAAGCAAAAGAATGACAAATAGTTTTAAAAATGTGTAAGTAATGAAAGAAAGTAGAATAGATTAGGTGATTTCAACCAATGTAGGAGTCCCAAATTCCTCATGGAAGAAGACCAAGGAAGGACTTCCAAAAGCTGGAAAGGAAAACATCCACTGTTTGAGGAGACCAAGGCCTGAGCTGCTGATGGAAGGGAAACACCAGCTCAACGAACACAGGGAACAAGTCTTCACAAGGAAATAAACCTCCCAATTAGCAATCCATCATTGTCCTCCACAGCAAAATGCATCTTTAAGCTAGGTGGTGGCTCATGCCTGGTAATCCTAGCACTCTGGAAGGCAGATGGATTGCATGAACTCAGAGTTCAAGACCAGACTGAGCAAGAGTGAAACCCAGTTTCTAAAAAATAAATAAATAAAAATAACATAGCCAGACGTTGTGATGGGCACCTATAGTCCCAGCTACTCTGGAGGCTGAGGTAAGAGCATCCTTAAACTCAAGAGTTTGAGGTTGCTGTGAGCTGTTATGTCACAGAACTCTATCCAGGGTGACAGAGTGACACTCTGTCTCAAAAAAAAAAGAAAAGAAAAGAAAAAAAATGTATATTCAATAATGTTCTTGTTTCTCACTACTTCTTTTGTTAAAAATATACAACTTTAATTCACATACTATGACCTACTGGATTAAAATGTCCTTGAGAATAGGAATCGTGTCTTCCTTCTCCTTAACATACATGAAGTCTGTGCTTAATTCCATTCACTGGACAACATACACCTAGAGTATTTGATTCTATCACTGATGTTAATATGTGTGTATGCATATCATATATAAATATTATATATTATGCATATTACAAATTATAGCTATTGATACTGAAATACACATACATACAATCTTTCAGAGTAGATCATGTTGGAGATTTTAAGTCTGTCTGCCCTTGACTGAGAAATTTAGCCTTTTGCTTTTTGAGACAAGTGCCCCTTCAGGCCTCTGACAGATGGATAGATGGATGGATAGATGGAGAGATGAATGGATGGGTGGATGGATCAACAGATCTACTGATAGACACATATTTGACTCAACTGACATCTGTAATATAGATAGAGAATTAAGAATAAACAGAGGAATTAAGGACACAGAAAATTCTCAGCCCAATTATTTGCTTGGATGTCAATATGGCCTCAAACCACATCCTTTCACCCAGATTTCTAATGAAACTATTCAGTCCCAAAGTCATTCTTGGCAGGTGGCTTTTCTATTCAAGAACCTGTTCCTCTCTTTGCACAAACAGGTTAACAGCAACAAGTCAGGACAAGTAGTTGCAGGGGTGGTATCTGGAGTTCACGAAAGAAGTTCAGTGCCTTTAGGCTAAACAGTGGTCCTGAATCAGGGGATTTTGTCCACAGGAGGCTCTGGGCAAAGTCTAGAGAGATTTTTGGTTTTCACACCTAGGCTTTTGGTGTCTAGTGGGTAGAAGCCTGGGTGCTTCTCAACGTCCTAGAAGGCACAGGACAACTCCCACAACCAGTTATGTTTCATCCCAAGTTTTAATCTCTGGCAGAAGCCAAATCCCAGACCCCAGGGACAGCCAGCCTAGCTGGGCTGGGTGACTGTCCTCCCCGAGTCTGTGCTCCCTACTTCCTCTCTTCCCAGAGCCCTAGGGGTGGGCCCTGCACCCTTCAATAGGAGTTGGGGTGCAATTCCCTTCAGGGTCCTCTGGCCAAAGCCCCTCACCTCTTCTCCCCCGAGACCTCCTTCTCATCCTCAGGACAGGCCTCACATCCTCACTGAGCCCCTGCAGGCACCAGGCTCCCTGCTGGGCATGGGATAGGACCCAACAGCAAGAAGGTGAGACCCTGCCCTGAGTGGCGTCAGCAAGAATAAGCAAAACCGCTATTTAATGGGTGCTCTCAAATAAAGGGGCAAAGACAGCCTTCCAGGCCCCCCACATGGCTGCACCTCCTATCCCAGTTTCCTCTGGAGTCTCCCTGAGTTCCAGCACCATGTCCTTGGTGAGGGAAGCCAGTGGTGCCAGCAAAACAGAGAGCAAGTTAGCCTCTAAGGTCTTAAGTCTGTCTGTCTGTCTGTCTGTCTGTCTGTCTGTCTGTCTGATGGGTCAGGGGAGAGGGCACAGGATGTCCAGGAAATAAATCCATACTCTAAGACTTAAAAAGACACTGTATGGTTACTTGGAGACCTACTAGCAGGGAATAACAGTGATTTTTAGGACAAATACAGTTTGTTCTCCAACAGACTTGAAAGTGAGCCCTGAGGACACACCCTTTCCAAGTCCAGGGCCTGCCTGTATTTTCACACCATCAACTGCAACTGCCAGGGAACAAGGTTGCAATGGACGCCATGGCCATCTAGCTGGCGAGGGGCCACACCCAGACACCTGCCTTCCATGTTGCATGAAATGCCACTTGGGTTAACTGACTCCTTGAGGGAGGTGTATTAGTTTGCTGGGGCCTTAATCGCAGAAATTTATTGTCTCACAGTTCTGGAGGCTGAATGTTCAGGATCAAGATATTGGAGGCTTGGTTTCTCAGGCCTCTCTGGCATGTAGACAGTGTCCTGTCCCCATGTGCACACGTGGTCATCCCTCTGTGCCCGTGTCCTCCTCACTTCTTCTTACAAGGATACCAGTCAGGTGGGATTAGACACACTCCCCTGACTTAAGTTTAGCCTTAATTACCTCTTTAAAGGCCCTGTTTCCAAATGCAGTCAAATTCTGAGGTGCTGGGGGTTAGGGCTTTAATATGTGGATTTCAGGATTACATAATCCTACCCTTAACATGGGAAATCATGCATATTTATCTTTTGTTTGGTTACTTGTATTTTAGAGATGCTGTCTCACTCCGTCACCCGGGCTGGAGTGCAGTGGCCATTCACAGATGATCACAGCACCCTACAGCCTTGAACCCCTAGGCTCCAGCCATCCTTCTGCTCCAGCAGAACACTTCCTGCAGGTGCACGTCACCATGCCAGGCTCCTGCACTCCTGCTAGACCACAGGTAGCCTTGGAAGGATCGTGCATCGCGCTCAGCCTGGAACTGGCCGTGGGGCCAGAACAAGCAGGAAGTTCACCCTCTGCCCTTGATGCAGGTAAAATGCATGACATTGATCAGAAAGGGGCCCATCCCTCAACTGCAGCCACTCTTCCACCTCACAAAACCTTGTAGAAAACATAAACACCTTCACAAATGCTCTGCCCTGCAAGACAACATTCTAAATTCCTCTAGCTGAAAACCAAAGTGCTGTTTATAGAATGAGTTTGGAAATAAAAGGAAAATATTAGAAGATGTTCTTCATGAATTCTGATAAGGATATTATTCTGTTCGGAGAAATCCTAATTATAAAACTACACAATAAACCTTATTTCCAACAGAGTTATTCCCCTCTATTAGGCAGATGGTAATTGCTTTTAAAATATATATGTGTACAACTTGTGCCTTATCTGTTTTGGGAAAGTAATATCTATCTTTTTAAATTACCTAATTTTTTATTCTGCGGAGGCTAACTCAGAATAAATATCTTTAAAAAAAAAATTGCTGGCTTAGACAAAAAAGCAACACTAAAAATATATATATTTTTTTTCTCAGAAAAGATGAGGTTGCAAAGTGGTAAGACTCAGAGGGAAACATTATAATCTCCGCCCCCTACCCCCAACACACGCACAGCTACTTGTGAATGCAAAGGGCAAAAGAAAGCATTTGGGCTGCTGTGCCCTCCCACACATGGGGCAGGTGGGGACAGGCTGGGCTCCAGGGGAATTCCGGACATGTTAGGAACAACTTGTGATTGTTCCTGATGTCTTACTGGGCCCAGTCCCTTTGTTCAGAAGATGGCTTCACGTCCAGTGTCCCAGCCACAGCCCACAGCATTGCTTTCCTGCTTACAGAATGTTTCACAGAATCAAACGTTTTGTGCTGTATGTAAAGGAGGGAAGCTTCCACTTCATTAGTGGGATTTAAACATCGCAGAACAAAGGACACTAGAAAGGAATGAAATCAATTTAGCATTTTCTAAAAGAATTAAATGATAGAATATCCTGGACCAGAGGAGGGTAGGACACGTGAGAAAATACCACAGTGCCCTGTGTGTAGGAAGGATGAGAGCTTTTGGGCTAACTTGAGCCTTTTCAGGATCAAAGGACGATTTACTCTGGCACTCACTCACCAGTCACCACCTCCTGGACAAAAAGGGTTAATGTGGCCCAATGCCATTTCATGCTGAGACAAAAAGCACTGGAAAGGTCTGGAGGGTGATGTAACATGGGCAAGTGTCACATCTCAGGGAGGACCAGGCAGCCCCCAGGGCTGGGCATCGACCCTGCTTGGTGCCTCCAGAGCGGCAAAGGACTAGTTTTGTTGTTCCATGAGCTGGTTTCAAGAAAGGGTGACAAAAGTTTGAGGCAAAGAGGAAAAGAATGTCACAGAATCAATGTGCATCCCACACATAAAATCTACCACCTTTCAAATACGAGCATGGGGCATCGTAGGCATTTCCAAAGAGAGTTCATTTACTTTCATTGAAGTACTATGGATTTTTCTTGTCATTGTACCTATGTGTGTTCCAGCCCACTCACATCCCATGCGTCCAAAACACACAAATATCTTGCATAAATGGTTATAATTCAAATTTTATTGCTGCTCATATTGCCTAGGCTGGTCATGAACTCCTAGAGTCATTCCATCTTCCTGCCTCAGAAAATTTACATTTTTAACAAGGTAAAAGACGAAATGAAACTCACAACACAGAATCAACATCTGATTGTCCCAAAATATCATTTACCCTAAAATAAACATCTGAAGACTCTGGCTCTGCACCTGTACTCAGTGGTTAGGGCACTGGTCACATGCACCAGGGCTTGTGGGTTCGATCCCAGCCAGGGCCTGGTAAACAAAAATGACAACAATATCAAAAAAATAGCTGGGTGTTGTGCTAAAAAGTAGCTGTGCCTATAGTCCCAGCTACTTGGAAGGCTGAGGCAAGAGAATTGCTTAAGCCCCATAGTTTGATGTTGCTGTGAGCTGTGATGCTATAGCACTCTACTGAGGATGACATAGTGAGACTTGGTCTCAAAAAAAAAAAAAAAAATCACCCTTTTTATCCACCCTATATATCTAGTTTTCCTTCAACTAAACAAACACTTTTGCACTTGGGAACACTATCGGATCCCAAAACCAAGATGGGGCAGGAGGAGCTGCCTACTTCAATTATGACCCTGAGTTCCATTGAAATTACCATCGTTTGACATGTTACGTTTTTCTCATTTTTTTCCCCAAAGTTATCAGTCAATCTAAATTAAGCTAGACTTAAGTTTATTCATTCTTCCCCACCCTCAGCCTGTTCTGAGTATTTGAAAGAATTCCATGCCAGGGCTCTCCTGAGGTCTAAATTTTCTACTATCATTTACTGAGGATGAAACTCTTCCCTAAACCCTGTGCCAGGGACTCTGGGAAGACACTGAGCTCGACGAGGCTGAGGCCTGGCCGTGGTCTTTGCTGCAGGCACAACTCATCCCACCATGGGGCCATCAGTGATGGCTTCTCTTCCATACACAGCCTATGTGTGCCGTCACTTCTCTCAAAACAACATGGGACTTCACAGGCATAGACACATTGAGAATGGCCTGCTTCAAAAGCAGGTAGGTAGGCCAGTGCAGGCCATATAGAATTAGGAGGGTAAGAGCAGCAACAAAATGACTCGAGTGAGAACAGGGGCAGCCCCCCACCCCATGTGTAGCTCCTGAGTCCCCACAGGAAAAAGTCTGCGCAAATAACACTTCTAGAAATGCAGTATGTTTAGTGGGGATTGCTTTGATTAGGGCACAGCCTTTTCTATTTAAATATTCATTCCTGGATTAATTCATTTATGCACATATTCAATTGTTCAATAAGAATGTATTCAGAAATGCTACCCACTGAAAGAGACTAAATTTAATCTCACATCTCTCTTGAAGACATTCATTGTATATATTAAAATTAATCTCTCCTCCCTCCCTCTCGGTCTCTTTCTTTTTGTTCTCTAACTTTCTTTTCTTCAGTGTTAGTTTTTTGGTTCAGGTTGCTATTCCTCAAATGCTTAGATGTGGTTTGTTTTCTGTGAATATTTAAGTATTTGGAATCCCTGCTCACAGTTGGGGAAGGCAGATGCTGACTGTCTTGTCTCCTGTGGTGGGAGATGAGAGGTACAGTTCCAGAGGAGAGAAGTGGTACTTGTCATCAGTTCTGCTGTCACCAGGAGCTTCCTGCTCCTCCTGGGGTCCCTGGGGTCCCTGGGGTCCCACCCACACCTCCTCCTAAGGGCATGTGCATCTCCAGAGGGTACGACCAGGATCATCTTGGTGATGATGTCAAGTCCCTGTCATTTACCTCCACTCATTCTGGAATGGCTCCACCCTCAGGAATGACTCCTGCCCTGGATATTCTGGGCTACTTTTTCTGATCATCTGCTTCTAACTGCTATTGTCTTTCAAGGATTTATCCAAGTTTCAGGTCCAATAATGGACCAAGTTTCTCGTTTTCTAGAGGTTTTGGTGGTGGGAATATAAAATGGTACAATTAACTTGGAAGAGTTTGGAAGCTTCTTATAAAGTTAAACCGCGATCTACCTAGCCTTTTAAGTAACTGTTCCCCTCCTTGGTATTGATTCAGGGGAGGTGAAAATAAATGTTCAAGAAGACAAGGGTTCCTAGCACCTGTGTACACTATAGTCAGAACCAGAAGCATCCCAAATGTTCCTTGATGGGAAGGTGCATAAACAAGTCAGGGGCAGTCGTACAAAGGATATTACTAACCAACAATCACAAACTACTGACACATGCAACAATGTGAACTGATCTTACTATGAGATCATATGCCGATTATATATCAATTAATGGAACCTGGATATGAGTCCACACCAAATCATTCTGTTCACCTGAAATTCAAAACTAAGTCAAATGAATTTATGGTAACAGAAATCAACACAGAGGGTGTCTCTGGTGAAGGGGTGGGGTGGACTTGACAGGAAAGGAACATGATAGAAATATCCCATGCCTGAATTGGGGTATAAGTTATCACACAGCTAAAAACATTTTCAAAACCCATTAGTTACATGATTAAGATCTGTGCCCTTTACTCTAACCCTCTATTTAAAACCGTTTTTAAAATAAAATACTATTTGGAGTACCAAGTTTGCAGAACCAATTTATTAATTATATGTTTCGAAGTTGACACGGGAGCAATGCAACATTTGCTGCCATAAACTGCTGATAAGGCAAATTGCAAAAGATTAAAAAAATCCCATCACATTCTAAGCTTTGAGAATGCTTCACATAAATATAATAGCTTTGAAAATGCTTCATATAAATATAATACATGTTCTCAGTTTCAACTAATTATACTATTCCACTCACCACCCCACAGCCGTGTCAGGAGGAAGAGCTGACTTCCTCGCTAGAATGCTATATTTGGACCTAATATTTAAGGTAGCACTGAATAGAGACACCACCTTGACAAGCAATATCAGATGTCATTTTATACTTCCACACAACCAGAAAGTAACTGTCTTTGCCTCGAGCAAAGATGAAAAGGACAGAAAAAATGAGATTATTATCTCTGGAAATCTCTTTAGGACCAAGCACTTTCTTCTTCAGAAAGGAATGTATGACTCATTCTATCACTCAAGGATTCCTTCAACTGCCAGGGAAAATCTACACCCCATAATTACAAAAGCCATCTCAGGTCCCTTCTCTGCTCAGAAGGCTGAGTACAGCAGAGCCCAAGGGGAACCACTGTGGGGTCATCAGGAAGACGGCTCATGGGGGTCTGCAGGTACCACGAGCCCACTGCACCTGCCTCTGACCACCCGACACGTGGAGGTCGGGCATGTGTGACTGAGCTCTGCCGTGACCACTGGTTCCTGCCATCACTGCAGTGGTGCTGGTGAGGGGAGCTGTGGATTCCAATAGTCCTTGGAGAGTGACAGCACTCTGTAGCCACTCCTGCCCTGACAGCAGCACAGCCCCAGGGAGGCTCTGCACTGCGGATAGAACCTCGGCTGACGTTCTTTCTCTCAGACTCCTGAGCAGCCCATTTCTTTCTCTGTTCCTTGAAGATTTCAGCATCTTTATGACGAATTACTTGACTTCTTGACAAATTCTTCTGTTAAAACACCTAGCCTCTGTCTGTGTTGTGACTGGACTCTGACTAATTCTGGGCTCAGTTCTGGGTGTGGCTTTAAAGATTAGGATGACTAATTTTGACACCTTACACCTGCTAATGGTGTCAGTGCCAGTGGAAAGTAGTGGCATTACAGGCCCATAACTGTCACCACCTGTGGTCAGCTGAGAAGCAGGACACACTGAAAGGAAAGCTTCAGCAAGTTGCCACCACACTCAGCCACGTGGCAGGAAAGTCATCGATGTGGCGGAGACTGGGCTGCTTCCAGCTGCAGCGGCAAAGGACAAGCTCAGAGCTGGAGCTAGCTCCCAACTCAACAGGAGTCAACGAAACAGTTTTTAATTTGCCAGTTTTAAAAACTGATTAATTTTTAAAAATAAAGGAAGAACAGTTGTGATTGCCTGTACGTGGCAACCATCCTACAACCATGAGAGGGAAAAAAGAGTTAAAACAGGTGAAGCCCTGTGTGAGTGCCCTAAAAGATTATCATAACGCAGAGCTGCCCAACTGACATAGCTGAAAGTCGGCTCAAACATTTGATTCTTGAGGTTGCAGAATTATAAAATGATTGAATTCACAGCTTTGCCAAACCTTTGATGTGAGAGTTACAGGGCAGATTAGGAATAAGTAAGACTGAGAACTGGAACGAGTCCATCTG
Source organism: Arctocebus calabarensis (assembly GCA_963573935.1). Taxonomy (NCBI): domain Eukaryota; kingdom Metazoa; phylum Chordata; class Mammalia; order Primates; family Lorisidae; genus Arctocebus; species Arctocebus calabarensis. Next base: position 2,549 of record CAUYON010206876.1, on the reverse strand, counting down.
GCTTACTGAGGAGACTCTGAGAACCTGCCACCCACACCCGCCCTGACCTCCCTCCCCAGAAGTAGTTTCCCCCAGGCCCACCGTGAGACTGGCCATGCTTTATCCAAAGCCCCCGTGCCAATCCCACCCCAGGGAGCTGCCTTGCAAGAGAGTCCCTTTCCCCCCAACATGCACCACCTCTCCTCACGGTCACCATATAGAGCCCAGCGTTCACAAGAAGACAAATGCCACATCTAACCCAAGAGGAGATAACAGCGTGGTGCTGATTCTTCTGGGCAGGATGTTTCGTCCCGTTTGAAAGGGCAGAGTGGAGGATGCTCGGGTGCTGGCTGCAGGAGGAGCCTGACAAGATCGCGTGCGTGCACGGTCAGATTCCCACATATCTCAAGTCCTGCTGTCATAAGACCACTTGGGAAAGTACATGTGCAAAGGCTCCTGTCAGGCCCTGTCGTCCTCACAGCCCTGTGGATTTAAACCGGACCCACATGATCCAGCTGACGACTACATTTCCCGGGCTCCTTGGCGCCAACATGCAGCGGATAATGAATATAAGGGGCTTGTGACTCCAGGTCATTTAACTACAGTCATTGTCTAAATCAGGGAAAGGCAGAAACTGGAGCCCGCACAGAGGCTGTGTTAACCACCTGTCTGGTCACAAAGGAGAAAAATCAACTTCTGGTTGGAGACTCTGGATAGCTTTTTGTTAAAACAGCCTAACCAGTCTTCTGACTAATACAAGATGTCTTATTTTAAAATGTGCAATATGCCCAGGGAACTATATGTTATGTCAAGTTGTAAATCAATTAGTTTTGCCTAAGTATTTCGTCCCAGACTTCTTGTAGTTAAGTCAAAGACAGCCTGGTGTTTGGAATGCCACTCCCCACCCCTGCACTTACCTTGGACGTCCAGCTGATGGGCACACACTCATCTAAGCCAGTGCCCATCCCCCCACATGGCACTGCTGGCTGCTTCTACTAATTGATCCTCATTGGTAGACAAGAACCCCTCTTGCCATCACGAGCTAGGTTTGGATGGAAAACAGCGCATGGGGTCATGACGGAAGCCTAGGCTTTGAGAAACTAGGAAGAGGCACATGCACAATGGGTACTGGCGGCAAACGGCCACAACAACAAACAGGCAACAAGCAGGACCACATCAGCCAGACGGCAGGTGCTCAAGGCAGCGTCCTTGCCTAAAGACAACTGAGCTCACCCTGGATATTGCGACTCAAAGGGAATGTACAGATGTCACCTGAAAAGTCTTCAGGGGGGTCAGAAATTTGACTTGGAGGCGACGCAGCCTGGAAGACACCCAGATTATACCACTGAACTTCTCCCAGGGAGACCCCCTGTGCTAGCCGGGGTACGTACAGCCCTCTAGACAGAACCACCAACCCTGAGCCCCACCGCCCCCAGAGGACCCCGGCTGGCTGTTCACTCACTCGCCAGGGCAGCTCTGCAGATGGTCTCTCTCCCAACCTAAAGCTCTGTTCTGGGTTATTGGGTAGGCTAAGCCCCAGTTGAATGCCTGTGTCCCTCTGCCAGGGAAGCCCGGCCAGCTAGTCCCTGTCTTCAAGGTGGGAGGATCACAGAGAGATGGACCGGATCCACTGTTTCCTAGCAAATTGCCCGAACATCACGGCCTAAATCAACAATATTGTTTTGGAGCTCCCAGAATTTCTGTGGGTGAAGAATTCTGTCAGGGCACCGTGAGGATGGCGTGGTTCTGCTCCACCGTGACTGGGGCCTCCGCAGGAAGCTTCAAAGCCTGGAGGCCTGGCTCACCCAAAGAGGCAGATGTGCTCAGGCATCTGTGGGTGCTGCTGGTGGCCTGCAGCAGCTGTCTTCAAAAACTTCAGTTGGGCCGACAGCTGAAACACCTGCACACAGCGTCTCCTTGAGAGTGAGGTTCCGTTCAACATGGTGGCTGGGTCACCAGAGGTGTCCTGAAAGAAAGCCAGTGTGAGTGTGCCCTTTGACCCCTAGCCTCAGAAGTGAGAGGAGTGAGAATGTGGGTGGGACAGATCTGTCAGTGTGGCCATCTGGGGAAAATACATCCTGTTTTGGGAAGGAAACTATCCAAGTGTCAGAGGTGTGCTTTTGGTGCCAACGGACAAGCTAGACAGGAGCCCCTCCGTCATCCCGTTTGCTTTGGCAGCACCTGCCGAATGCCCCTGCCCTCCTACCCCACCTCTTCCCTAATGCCCCATCCTCCTAGCCACCCTTTCCCCACGCCCCTGTCCTCCTGCCCCCTCTCTTTCCCCACGCCCCTGTCCTCCTGCCCCCTCTCTTTCCCCACGCCCCGTCCTCCTATTCCCCTCTCTTTCCCCACGTCCCTGACCTCCTCCCCCTCTTTCCCCACACCCCTGTCCTCCTGCCCCCTCTCTTTCCCCACACCCCTGTCCTCCTGCTCCCCCTCTTTCCCCACACCCCTGTCCTCCTGCTCCCCCTCTTTCCCCACAACCCAGTCCTCCTGCTCCCCCTCATTCCCCATTTATCTGCCACTGAAAAATGTAACCAACAGCTTTTTCCCATTGGTGCTCAAAAGTG
>CAUYON010206871.1:0-84874 GCA_963573935.1 Arctocebus calabarensis | reverse complement strand
TGCCCTTAATGCCCTAGTCATTCTAGTCTCTTCAGTGTCACTGTCATGACATACTCATTTATTTGGTCATGGTGTTCCTGTAACATCCTTCCTTCATTCATTTGAACTCTTTCAAGTCCCATCTTCTCCATGAAGTTTACTTAAATGTTTCAAGACTTTGGCATTTGGTTGAATTACCATGAGAGACCATGGGCAAGTAAATAAGTGACTTTGAGCAGTGTCCAGATTTCAAGAGTTAGCCAGTGGGCCATGAACAGAGCTTTCATTGTTCAGCTGTGGGCTGTGGGCTATGGGCAGCCACTTTGGGAGAGCTGCTCTGCAGGCTCTTCCTTCATGGTACCAGAGTGACGCCCAGGCTGGGAGACCTTGGGTTGGTGAACTAGTGGCTTTGAACAGCTCCCAGAGTTCAGGACTGAGACTGGGGAAGAATGGAGCTTTCAGTGTTCTGCAGAAGGAGCTTTCAATGTTCCTTGCAGCCTTGACTCCCAAGAGCTTAGAGTGAGGCCAGTTTGGGCATGCCTGCTAAGTGGGCAGCCACTCCAGGAAAGATTCCCAGTGATACATGCTTTCCTGGGAAAGCCTCTGCTTAGCCAAAAGTGGACTTAGGAGAGATTCTGGCTCTCAACCCTATGGAGATTGAGGGCAAAGAAGTCAGCAGAAACCTCTAGTCTCCATCGTATACAGCTGCATCAGAATTGTGATTAGCATCTCATACCCTAGAATATCACTTGTTGCCCAGGCAATATTCAACCATATATATATTACTTTGTTTTTGTTTTTTTTTCCTTTTTTATTTTAACTTTCCCCCCCTAGAATTTCTTTTTTTTCTTTCTTTTTCTTCATTTTTCAAAGTGTAAAGATAATTTTTCATTGTTGCCTTCTTTAATAATAAGAACTTCATCTTTGCTAGTATTTCTGCCCCTATTATTTGGTTTCTCCCCCACTTTATCCTGTAAGGTTTTTTGTTTGGTTGGTTTGGTTCGATTTATAATATTTTTGTTTTTCCTCTCTATTTGGTAGAGGTGGGGTACTGTGTCTGCTCAGGCTGGCAGAGAGCTACAGACCTCAAGGGAATGACCCAACCCAGCACCCCCAGATGTTGGGAGTTTTTAACGTGTAGGTCCCAATACCTTACTGTACACCTGTACTACTCCTGTCTTTTTGTGCCTCTCTTCTTTTTCTCAATCTTCCCTTTTACTCACCCCCTTTCCTTTCTCTTTTCTCTTTTCTTTCTTTTTTTTTTAATCTTTTTCCCCTCTTGCTCTTCAGTCTTCTCATCCTTTTAGTCTTATAACAAAAGGACCCATGGATACCTTAGATCAAAGGTATGGTAACTTAAAGAGGAAGTAGAAGTGAAAGAAAAAATTAGGCCAAGAAAACAAATAAAAGAAAACTCTCATGAGGAAGAAACAGCAGAAAAATACTGGCAACATGAAAAACCAGACCAGAGAATTCCTCTACCCCAAGGGAACATGAGGTAGCTACTGCAGAGGATTCAACCTATAAAGAAATGTTAGAAATGACAGAGGAGAATTTAAAATACAGATGATAAAAACCATGAAGGAAATCACTGATAAAGTGGAAAATAACCAAAAGGAAATCCAGAAACAGAATCAAATAAGAGATGAATGATGTGGGGCGGTACCTGTGGCTCATTGAGTAGGGTGCCAACCCCATATACTGAAGGTGGTGGGTTCAAACCTGAAACTGCCAAACTGCAAAACAGAAAAATAGCCAGGCATGCAGCGGGCACCTGTAGTCCCAGTTACTCGGGAGGCTGAGGCAAGAGAATTGCCTAAGCTCAGGAGTTGGAGGTTGCTGTGAGCTGTGTGATGCCACAGCACTCCACTGAGGGAGATAAAGTTGAGACTCTGTCTCTACAAAAAAAAAAAAAAAAAAAAAAAAGAAAGAAATGAATGATATGAAGAATATAGAAAGGATACAGCATAGCTAAAGGAATTGAAGCAGTCAATTAGGGAACTTAAAGATGCAGTAGAAATTGTGAATAACAGATTAGACCATTCAGAAGAAAGAATCTCAGAAGTAGAATACAAAGCTCTTAAGATAACTCAGATAGTTAAAGAGCAGAAAAAAAGAGAAAGAAGAATGTTCACTGACAGAGTTATGGGACTACATGAAGTGTTCAAACATATGAGTTATAGATATCCCAGAATGGGAAGAAGAATGCCTCAGAGGAATGGAAGCCATTCTAGAGAATATTATAATGAAAATTTCCCAAGTATCACCAAATATTTTGACACATTCCTTTCAGGGGGATATTGGACCCCAAGTCTTCTCAACTTTCATAAATCTTCTCCAAGACACATTGTGACAAACCTGTTCAAAGTCAAGACAAAAGAAAAAATTCTTCAAGCCACAAGGAGTAAGCGCCAAATAACCTACAGGAGAAAATCCAAGAGGGTGACTGTGGACTTCTCAAATGAAATTTTCAAGCCAGAAGACAATGGTCATCTACTTTTAATCTACTTAAACAAAACAATTTCCATGTCAGAATTCTATATCCTATTAAGCTAAGTTTTAAATTTAATAAAGAAATCAAATCTTTTACTGATATGCAAACATTTAAGAAGCTTGTCACAACAAGACCAGCTCTACAGGAAATACTTTTACCTGTTCTACACACGAACCATCACAATGGACCAACAGTGAAACAAGCACCCAGAAACTAAAGGACAAAATCTAGCTTCCACAATGATGCAAAAGATAAAACTTAGCAATGGACTTCCACAAAATAAGATGAATAGAACTCCACCACACTTATCAATCATCTCAATAAATGTTAATGGCTTGAATTCCCCACTAACGAGGCATAGATTGGCTGAATGGATTAAAAAACACAAGCCATCCATTTGCTGTCTGTTGGAAATACCCCTAGCCTCAATGGACAAATTAAAACTCAGAGTTAAGGGATAGAAGTCAATTTTTTTAGGCAAACAGAATTCAGAAGAAAAGAAGGGTTGCAATATTATTTTCAGATACAAGTGGATTTAAAGCAACTAAAGTTAAAAAAGACAAAGATGGACACTTCATATTGGCCAAGGGATAATGCAACAAGAAAACATTTCAAATATAAATATTTATGCACCCACCCTAAATGCTCCCAGGTTCCTGAAACATACCTTAATTAGTCTGAACAATATGTTATACTGTAACACCATAATAGTGGGGAACTTTAGCACTCCTTTTACAGAGCTGGACAGATCATGTAAACAGAACTAAAGAAAGATACAAAGGACCTAAATGTGATCATAGAACAACTGTGCTTGATAGGTGTATATAGAACACTCCATCCCAAAGCTAAAGAATATATGTTCTTCTCATCAGCCCGTGGAACATTCTCCAAAATTGATCATATCCTAGGACACAAAACAAACCTTAACAGAATCAAAAGACATTTTACCTTGCATCTTCTCAGACTACAAGGCACTAAAGGTGGAACTCAACCCCAATGAAACATTCAACCCCAAACAAAGGGATGGAAATTAAACAACCTTATGCTGAATGACAGTTGGGTGCAGGAAGAGATAAAAGAGGAAATCATTAACTTCCTTGAGCATAAAGACAATGAAGACACAAGCTACCAAAACTTGTGGGATATAACAAAAGCAGTTCAGACAGGAAAATTTATTGCTTTAGATGCCTACATCTGAAAAACAAAAATAGAGTGCATCAACAAACTCACAAACCATCTTATGTAATTGGGAAAAGAAGAACAATCTAAGCCTAAACCCAGCAGAAGAAAAGATGTATCCAAAATTAAATCAGAGATTAATGAAAATGAAAAACAAGAGAATCATTCAGAAAATTAATGAAACAAGGAGTTAGTTTTTTGAAAAAATAAATAAAATAGATAAACCTTTGGCCAGACTAAACATAAATAGAAAAGAAAGATCTCTAGTAACCTCAATCAGAAATGATAAAGGGGAAATAACAATAGATGCCACAGGAATATAAGAGATTATCTCTGAATATTACAAGAAACTCTATGTCTAGAAATTTGAAAATGTGAAGAAGATGGATCAATATTTGGAATCACACCCTGTCTCTAGACTTATCTAGGAAAAAATAGATCTCCTAAATAGACCAGTTTCAAGCATGGACATCAAATAAACAATGAAAAAATCTCCCAACAAAAAATGCCCTGGTCCAGATGGCTTCACACCAGCATTCTATCAAACTTTCAAAGAAGAGCTTATTCCTCACTGCAGAAATTATTCCAAAAAATTGAGGAGGAAGGAATCTTCCCCAACATATTCTACAAAGCAAGCATCACCCTGATACCACAAACAGGAAAACACCCACTGAAAAGGAGAACTTCAGACCAATTTCACTAATGAATATAGATGCAAAAATTCTCAACAAAATTTTACCCAGTAAACTACCACTTCTCATCAAAAAAGGTCATAAATAATGATCATGTAGGTTTCATTGCAGGAATACAAGGCTAGTTTAAGATACGCAAGTTCATAAACATTATTCACCATATCAATAGATGCAAAAACAAAGACCATATGATCCTCTCAACAGATGCAGAAAAAGATGTTGATAAAATCCAACATCCTTTTCTAATTAGAACACTGAAGAATATAGGCATTGGTGGCACATTTTTTAAACTGATAGAAGCCATCTATGACAAACCCATGGCTAATATTTTACTGAATGGAGTAAAACTGAAAGCTTTTGCACTTAGAACTGGAACCAGACAAAGTTGTCCTCTATCGCCACTACTATTCAACATTGTGCTGGATGTTCTAGCCAATACAATCAGGCAAGAGAAGGAAATAAAGGGCATCCCAATGGGAGCAGAGGAGGCCAAACTCTCCCTTTGCAGAGAACCCCAAAGACTCAACCACAAGACTTCTGGATGTGATCAAAAACTACAGTAATGTCTCAGAATATAAAATCAACACCCACAAATCAGTAGCCTTTGTATATGCTAATAACAACCAATATGAGAAGTTAATTAAGGACACAATCCCCTTAAAAATAGCTTCAAAGAAGGGCGGCGCCTGTGGCTTAAAGGAGTAGGACACCGGCCCCTTATGCTGGAGGTGGTGGGTTCAAACAAAGCCCCAGCCAGAAACTGCAAAAAAACAAACAAAAAAGCTTCAAAGAAAATGAAATACCTAGGAATATACCTAACAAAAGAAGTGAAGGACCTCTATAAAGAAAATTATGAAATCATCGGAAAAGAAATAGCAGAAGATATTAACAAATGGAAGAACATAGCATGCTTATGGCTGGGAAGAATCAACACTGTTAAAATGTCTGTACTTCCCAAAGCAATCTACTGATTCAATGCCATCCCTATTTAAATACCAACATCATACTTTCAAGACTTGGAAAAAATAATTTTTCATTTTGTATAGAACCAGAAAAAAACCCATATAGCTAAGGCGGTTCTTAGTAATAAAAACAAAGCCAGGGGCATCAGCCTACCAGACTTTAGTCTGTACTACATGGTCACAGTGGTTAAAACAGCATGGTACTAGCACAAAAATAGAGACACATATATCTGGAATAGAGTAGAAAATCAGGAAATGAAACTAATGTCTTATGGCCACCTAATCTTTGATAAACCAAACGAGAACACACACTAGGAGAAAGAATCCCTATTCAATAACTGATGCTGGGAGAACGGAATATCCACATGGAAAAGATTGAAAATGGACCTGCACCTTTCTCCACTCAAAAAAATTGATTCAAGATGGATAAAAGACTTAAATTTATGGTGGGTGCCTGTAGTCCCAGCTACTCGGGAGCCTGAGGAAAGAGAATTGCCTAAGCCAAGAGCTGAGGTTGCTGTGAGCTGTGTGACACCATGGCACTCTACTGAGGGTGACAAAGTGAGACTCTGTCTCTACAAAAAAAAAAAAAGACTTAAATTTAAGGTATGAAATGATAAAATTCCTCAAAGAAAGCATGGAAAAAATACTGGAAGATATTGGCCTGGGGAAAGACTTTATGAAAAAGACTTCTGTGGCAATTGCAACTTCAACAAAAATAAACAAAATGGGACTTAATTAAACTGAAAAGCTTCTGTACACCTAAGGAGACAAAAACCAAAGTAAACAGACAACCTACACAATAGGAAAGGATATTTACATATTTTAAATCAGACCAAAGCTTGATAACTAGTATTTACAGAGAACTAAAATTAACCAACGTGAAAAAAGTCAACAACCCCTTATATTAATGGACAAGAGAGATGAATAGAACCCTTTCTAAAGAAGACAGACAAATGGCTAACAAACATGAAAAAGTGCTCATCATCCCTAATTATTAGAGAAATGCAAATCAAAACCACCTGAGATATCATTCAATTCCAGTGAAAACGGCCCGCATCAGAAAATCTCAAAACTGCAGATGCTGGCGTGGTTGTGGAGAGAAGGGAACACTTTTACACTGCTGGTGGGACTGCAAACTAATACAACCTTTTTGGAAGGAAGTATGGCAAACTCTCAAAGAACTCAAGCTAGACCTCCCATTTGATCCTGCAATCCCATTACTGGGCATCTACCCAGAAGAAAAAAATTCCTTTTACCATAAGGACACTTGCACTGGACTGTTTATCTCAACTCAATTTTTAATTGCTAAAATGTGGAAACTGCCTAAATGCCCACCAACCCAGGAATGGATTAACAAACTGTGGTATATGTATACCATGGAATACTATTCAGTCATTAAAAAGATGGAGACTTTACATCTTTTGTATTAACCTGGATAGAAGTGGAACACCTTCTTCTTAGTAAAGCATCACAAGAATGGAGAAGCAAGAATCCTATGTATTCAATTCTGATATGAGGACAATTAATCACCTAGTACTTGGTGAAGGGTGGGGTAAGGGCAGAGCAGAGAGAGAGAGAAGGAGGGAGGAGAATGGGGGAATGTTATGTGACATGCCTTTTGGAGGAAGGACACAATTATAAGGGGGACTTTACCTAACAAATGCAATCAATGTAACCTGGTTCTTTGTACCCTCAATAAATTCCCAACAATAAAAATAAATGAAAAAAAATCAGCTTTGGATATGTACTATTATTTCATAAATGCAGATATGTGTGTGTTACATGTACATATAAAGTGTGCATACATGTATATGTTACATTCTACATTTTTTCACTTGATTTTAGCCAAAAGGCTCAGAATCAATACATTCTAAAATTATTAGAGCTCTCAAAATATACAGAGTACAAATGAATAAAAAATCATTGAGAGAATCAGGGAAACAATAAAATCAATATAAAGATAGTGACTCATACATGGTCAGTGTTCACAATATTTGTTAAACATACGAAGCAATAAAATTGAGGACAATACAAATAACACTAAGTTCTTAGACATGACATTCAATGTGTTTCTTCCTTTGTATACTAGGGGACATTTTTTTAATTCTTAAGTGTGTTAATACTTGAATGGTTCTTAGAGTAAAGCCTGATGGAGAGAGGATGTTACATTAAATATTGACTACTATTATTTATACCCACTTTTTTTGCTAAAATTTTTAGAAGCTCTGAGGAAATAACAAAAACTGATTAAAAGAGGTTAAGCAACATGAAAAAAAGTTATTTATTGACTTTAGAGACTTTACAGAGCTGCCTATACAACTGATTTTTTACTAAAATCATAGTAATTCAAGAGGAATATCTTCAAAGAAGTCCAAGGTGGCAAAACTGTACTAAAATAATGTAGGATAATTATTTAGAAAATTAATATTTGACATTCAGTCAAATTAATATGTGACATTCAATGCAAATAGCAATGCATTCCTCACTGCTTCAGATAATCTTTTTATTTTTATAACCTGGTAAGGTAAACCTGAAATACACCAAAAGAAGCATGTAATAAATATTCAAGCCATATTTGGGGGCATATTACTGTGAAAGAAAAAAATGATAATAGGCTCAATATATACATTTTCCCTCAAATGGAAAAGATGTGTTTCCAGTTTAAGGATAATAGTTATCAGATTAGGAAGCACCAAAAGTAATGTGCTAGGGACAAAGCAGAGAGTTAGAAACTAGTTAGTTTCCATGTTACTGCTGACTGTGTGTAGGGGTGTAGGTATGTGTGAAAATATACATGCATATACGTGGTATTTTTCTGGTCCTGACACAAGTGCAGGCTTTACCTCAGGAAGTGGAGATAGTTGTATAGTTTGTGGAATACAAAAAGGCAAAAGTCCAAGTGATGTCTGTTCTCTACTTTAACAGAAAATTTTCTTTAAGAAACAATCTCACAAGGAAAAAGTTATAGTTGTGCGTCCCTGCATGTCTCAATAAATTCAGAACTCTGGAAGTAAATATATAAAGATGAGGTTGACATAGCTGCTGTCAGAATTAGGCTCCTGTTTATCAGTAAGACATCTCTCCCTTTTTCTATTTCGTTATTGAAAAAATAACTAGAAGATACATTTTCTCCTGTTCTCAAGAAGCTTAGACTGTGCATAGAGAAACTGCATATTCTGGAACTATTTGGGACAAAGCACAGACTCTAATGTGCCAACTGAGTGACATAGATAGTATTTTTACCTCTGAAATAATTTCAGAGGAGGAAGAGTCATTCAGTGTAAAATTGGTAAGACTTCAAGAAAAACAGAATGAGATCATGATTTGGGGGAATAATTATAATTTGATTAGTTAAAGGTATGGTCAGGTACTATAAAATATTATAAGGGTAGTTATGTGGGCAAAGTCACTGAAACCTAAGTGTGCCAGGAAAATGTATAAGACAGTGAATAGCCCTGACTGCTGAAGAGAGAGCTACATTTTAAAAACTAATAGTATCTACTATTTATTGTATAGTTACTAGAAGCCAGGTAGCTATTTTACCTCACTTAATCTGGCCACCCATCCCAGGAATTAGAGTACATTATTCCCTGTCCATGAAAACATTAAGGTTTAGAGAAATAAGGCAATGTTCTCAAGTTCACACCGCTAGTTGGGATTTAAAATAAGCTAGTCAATCTTTAGAGCTGAAGTCTAGCTACTGCACAATATTGCCACTGTCAAGACAGGTTGTGATAAGCCTGCTTTGAGTGGCAGGCTCCAAAATGCAGATGTTATCTTTTACAAACTGATATACACCACTAAGGGGTATGAAGAGGAAAGTGACAAATAATTTATCTGGAAGGAGTTACCTGTCACCACTTTCAAAGAATGTTGTAAAGAGCAGGGTTGTAGGATTCGGAAGACCAGAATCAAAGGCGTTAGGGCATAAACAAGGGCTATGTGCTGCAGGCAGAATAAAATCAGCACTGTTGACTGGTATAGGGAACAGGTGGGGTTATTGGTAGAGTGGAAGCTGAGCGAAACGAAAGAAGTAAGTTAGGTTTATGTTGATAATAGAATATTCAATTAAAAAGTGTCTTGTGAAATTGTCAATATACAATATAATTTGGAAATGAGGTATTATTTGGAATATAAATGGAAACCATCATGTAAAAATCTAGTTTAAGCCTTGTGAGGAAATGAAAGAAACTGAATATAGAGTTTGTTTGTTTGTTTGTTTTTGAGACAGAGCCTCAAGCTGTCACCCTGGATAGAGTGCTGTGGCTTCACAGCTCACAGCAACCTCCAATTCCTGGGCTCAAGCGAGTCTCTTGCCTCTGCCTTCCAAGTAGCTGGGACTACAGGCGCCCGCCACAACGCCCGGCCATTTTTTGGTTGCAGCCGTCTTTGTTGCTTGGCGGGTCCAGGGGTTGGATTCGAAGCCGCCAGCTCAGGTGTACGTGGCTGGCGCCTTAGCCCGTTGAGCCACAGGCGCCGAGCCGTGAATATAGAGTTTTAAAAAAGGCTTAGAGTTAAGTGAGAGAAATTAAATGGTAGGAGGGGGGAAGGATGGTTGAAAAGGTAGGAGTAGTATTAACATGAACTCTACAGTAAGAAATATTTTAGGAAGGAAAATCAATAATAACCAATTAAATGAAATTCAAAGGAAACACACAACCAACCACAGCAAGGGACGGCAGCAAAAAGCACAAACGCCTACAAGCACTAGACAACTCAGCAAGGATGTCAAGAAAATATTGAAGACGAAATTCAAAGCATAGGGAATTAGAAATAAACTTTTGAAAAATTTTAAATGATAAACTTGGGAATTTTGGAGAATCAAAAGCAAATTAAGATGTAACCTACAAAAGCATCAAGGTCAAGTAATATTTCTTTTTACTTCTCCCAACTCTGTTAAATTACAGAGACTTTAGCTGTTTAAGTAAAAGGGAAACTGACTCCAAAGAGGTAAAAGAGAATAGTAATAGTAATGATAATAGATATAGTAATAGAAATTAACTGAGGCAGGACCTCTCTATACAGGAAATAAGGAGTATCTGTGTGAAAATTTGCTCCCCAATTTATAAGCTCTGAGATATTGAATAATCCTTGATTTCTTCTGAGTCTGAATTTGCTAATTTATAAAATGAAAATAATGATAATATCCTTTCATTCATTTACTTAAGATATATTAACCAAGAAATCTGTTTTTCAGACTGCCATTATGGGTCAGACATTGTACTAAGGATATGAGCATCAGCAAACTAAAAGTTTAGGGAATAAGATGAAGAGCAAATCAACACTAGATTACAAAGTTAAATGCAACTATATATACAGAGGGTGCCAAAAAATTTATACACACTTTAAGAAAGGAAAAAAAAGTATTAAAATTGTAATACTCAAGTCACTTTTGACTTCTGCAATTACAAGAGATACAAGATACAATATAAAAGATAAAAAATGTTATTAATGTATATTGAGTATTATAATTTAATATAATTTATTACTTAAAATGTGCATACAGTTTTTTTTGACACCCTCTGTATTTGACACCCTCAACAGAGTGCTGAGAAAATACAAAGTCAAGACATGTAAACTAAACTAGGGGAATTCAATAAAGTAAAAATAGAGGTGTTAGTAAATAATTAGAGTAGGGGGAGGGGATTCAAGGCAGAAGGAATTGTGTTTACAAAGTCCATGAAGAAGCTCAGGAAATCTCACCCCCAAATATGACTCCTAGATATAAAGAGTGTTTTGAATTAAAGGCTCTTAGAGATCAACAGGCATGGCAAGAGCCTTTCTTCCTGCCTACTGCCTTTTATTAAACATAAAAAACCAGATTCACCAAAAAGATAAATCAAAGTCCCTTCCTTTTATTGTTATCTCAAAATATTGCAGAAAAGATGATTAGGAATGTAATCAGACCTGGTGCAAATCACTTTAAAGATAATACTTGTCTCTAGGGTTAAATTAATTCCAAAGTGAATCAGTTGCAAGTCAATCTGTTTCTCCCTATTAATTCATTTTCCCAAGTATCTATTTGTCCTCACTAGTAACCCTTTACTACCCCTAAACATACTTATCTATATTCCTCACTTTCTTCTACCTTCTAATGAGGATATATACATTTCTGTACCCCACTTGAAAACAAGTAGTTACTCTGTGATTCTCGACATGCATATGGTAAATAAATCTCTTTCTCTTATTAGTCGGACTTATTGTCAGTTGATATTTTAGCAGACCTTCTGGAGTGAAGAGGAATTTTGCTCTCATTCCCACAGTACAGAAATGTATGAAATACCATGATCCATTCTGTGATATAATGGGTATGGATGATTATAGTGAAGAGTACATGTTGGAGGTTTGGAGGGAAGTTAGAAAAATGTGGTAGGCAATTTCTAAGAAGCCCCCAATGATTTCCACTTTTGAGTGTTCACACATTTCCGTAATATTCTGTCTATAAGTATGGGCTGAACTAGTGACATTTTTCTAACATTTAGAATGCAACAAAGGTGGTAGGATGACATTGCCATTGTTAGATAACAAACAAATGCTAGCAAACTATCTTTCCTGCTGGCTTTCCTGAAGCAAGTTGCCACATTGGAGTGGTCCACAATGAGGGAACTGAGAGTGACATCTGGCCAACAACCAGCAAAGAAAGGATGCCTTCAGCCCAACAGTCCACATGGAACTAAATCTTACCAGTCCCGAATGAGCTTGGATGTAGATTCTGTTCCAGTTGAATCACTGAGCAAGAGAAACTGTAAAATGATAAATATGGTTTTTAAACTTTTTTATTGTGGTAAAACACACAGTTCAGTGGTATTAAATTTATTCATAATGTTGGAAAACCATCACCACCATCCATTTCCGTAACTCTTTTCATCTTGTGAAACTGACTATTCATTAAAGTACAACTCTCCATTCTCCCCTCATTCAGTCCTGGGCAACCCCCATTCTACTTTCTCTTTCTATGATTTTGACTACTCCAAATACTTCATATAAGTAGAATTATACAGTATATATCTTTCCATGAGTGGCTTATTGCACTTAGCATAATATCTACTTAAGGTTCATCCATATTGTAACGTGTTAGAATTTCCTTCCTCTTTAAGACTAAATAATATTTCATTGTATGTATACACAAAATTTTGATTATCAAGTCATTGCTGATAGAGACTTGGGCTGCTTTTGTGTTTTAATTGTTGTAAAAAGATGCTACTATGAACATGGTTCTTTTTTAGACCCTATCTTCCTGCCTTCAACTTTTTGAAGCATATACTCGAGAGGTGAAATTGCTATATCATATTGTAATTCTATTTTTAATTTTTCGAGGTACCATCATCCTCTTTTCTGCTATGGTAGTATCATTTTATGTTCCCACCAACAGTGCATAAGGGTTTGGATTTGTCCACATTTTTGCTGACACTTTTTGCTGTCTATTGTTTTGATAACAGCTATACTAATGAGGCTGTTATCATTAGCCTCATTATTATAATATGAGGTGGTATTTCATTATAGTTTTGATTTGAATTTTTCTGATAATTTGTAATGTTAAGCATATTTTCATGTGTTTATTTATCCTTTTCAGAGAAATCACTATTCAATTCCTTTCCCTATTTTCAAATTGAGTTGTTTGAAGTTTTATTGTTGTTGAATTTCAGGAGTTCTCTATATATTCTTGATAGTAATCTTTTCCACATATAGAATTAGCAAATATTTTCTGTGTATTGCCTTTTTTACTCTGTTGATAATATCCTTAATATGTGTGTGTGTGTGTGTGTATAACTTATGATATATAGTATATAATATATGTACATGGTGGCCATAAAGTCCCTGTGCACACTATTTTAAATTGCACCCAAACTTTATGGCCACTCTGTATATTAATCTTCATGAAATTATATTGGTTTATTTTTTTCTTTTATTGCTTATCCAATGTTATAAGAGTCTTTCTCTAAATTTCTTCTAAGAGTTTAACAGTTTTAGGTTTTATAGTTAGGCCTTTAAGGCATTTTTGAACTAGTTTTTGTATATGTTGTTTGATAAGGATCCAACTTGATTATTTTTCATGGCACATCCAGTTTCTCCAGAATTATTGATTGAAAAGAGTGCCTTTTCCCCATTGAATGGTCTTGCCACCTTTCTTAAAAGTCATCTGAAGAAAAGTGAATGGAGCCTAAGAGACTTGTGCAATGTCATCCAACAGACCAACATATACATTGTGGGAATTTCACAAGCAGAAGAAAGAGATAAAGGAGCGGAGAGTATTTTGAAAGAAATAATTGCTTAAACCTTCCAAAATTGATTTAAAAAATGAATATAAGTACCTAATAAGCTTAACAAACTCTAGGAAAGATGAACTCAAACTATCCAAGACATAATCAAATTTTTGGAAACAAACGACAGAGAGAATGTTGAAAGCTGCAAGAGACGAGCAACCGTAAGGACATGTAAATAACCCTCGGTAAGATTATTGATATTTCTTATCAGAAACTTTAGCAGCTAGCAGGCAGTGGGCTAATATTTTCAAAGTGCTAAAAGAAGGAAAAAAAAAAACTATTACCCAAGAATCTTACATATGGTAAGCCAGTCAAAAGTGGTGAAGAAATTAAGACATTTCCAGAGAAATAAAAGCTGAGAAAATTTGTTGCCACTCAGCCTGTCCTGCAAGAAATAGTCCAGGGATTCCTGCAAGTTGAAATGAAAGGGCACTAGACAGTCACTAGAAGTCATATGAAGAAATAAAGATCTTATTCAAAATAAATACAGGGGCAATTATAAAAGCTAGTATTATTTCAACAATGGTTTGTAACTTCACTTTTGTTGTCTACATTATTTCAGAGACTAAAAGATTATAAAAACAACTAATCTAAAAGCTGTTTTGTTTGTACATCTATGTTTTATTTTTACATAATTTGAGAGGCTAATGCATTTCAAATAATTGTTCGTTTTGGACACACAGTGTATAAAGATGTAATTGTGCGATATCAACCACCAAGACGGGTGGGAGAGAGGAGAGAGTTAAAGGAGCAGAGTTTTTGTACGTTATAGAAGTTAAAATATAGTATAAATTCCAGTTACAGCATTATATCTCTTTAGGATGGTAACCATGAAGAAAATAGCTATAGAACATATACAAAAGGAAATGAGAAAGGAATTCAAATGATTCACTACAAAAAAACTAAACACAAAAGAATATAGTAGTGCAGGAAATGAGGGACACAGAAAGCTACAAAGCATACAAAAACAAATAGCTAAAGGGGTAAATCTCTGTTCCCCAAGGGCTTTTCTCTAATCACGTGTTCAGTGTACATGTAGGGCAGTTTAGGATGAACCCCCAACCGAGGAATTCTGCATCCTTAGCATTTTCAGATATGTTATGACATGGGTCATCAGAGGGTCTCAAGGAAAGGATCTCAGAGGTCTCCACTTAGCCACAGCCACAATGTATCCTTAAATGACTTTCTTCCCCTTTTACTATTCATATTTCCCCATTATGTCTTCGAGAAGAACTTGCCAATAAGCTAAGCACCTATATCCTTATCTCAGGATCTCAGATTTAGACCTTTGAGAACCTCATAATGAAAGCATTTGAAGGGTGATTAGGGAGAAGCCAGCAGAACTACAGAAATTAGAGTAATCGGAGTGATAAATGATGTAAACTTGAGGAAAGACAATGGCAGTACAAAAAGAAAGGAAGGAATTCATTTAAAGATATTAAGGAGGTAAAGATCAGTGGGACATTGTGAAATAATTGGATTAAAATGTTAACAGGGGAAGAGGACTAGAGGATGATTCTAGTGTTTATGGCTGAGGCAATTAGGAGGATGAGAAATGAGGGAACTATAATAGGAGCAGGTGTGTGTGTATCTATTAATAGTGAGCAGAAAGTACGTATTATTCACATACCTGTGGAAATTCTACAAGGCAATCTTAAGTAGACTATTAGCTATGTAGTCTGACACTGGAAAAAAATCAGAGATCTGTAGTAGGGAGCTGATGTCCGTAGGGCTAGTTTGACCAACAGAGGATAGAAGTTGATAGACAAATACATTTGATTTTTTCTCCCCTGGGTGAATGGTTCTTATATTTCTTAAGGCTTCTGAGAAGATTACATGAGATTACATTGCTCACCTCAAAAACATACCTTTGCATTTGCTTTCTCTTATTCCCTATTTTATTCTCTCGTCCCTCATACCCTCTCTCTGAGCATATTTCTGATAAACTATCTCCACGCAATTCTTTGTTGCAAGCTCTTTTTCAGGACAATCTATGTTAAGACAAAGGGTAAATTAAGTGAGAGATGGGATTAGAAATATCGACGGAATGTTATCTTAGAGTATAGCACAGACCTTTTTTAAAGACACAGCTGAAAATGATGGGTAAAAGACATAGATGATATTGGAAGGGAGAAAATAATTTTTGTTTGGCTTAAATGCTTTTAGTAATATATATGGCAGTTCATTTGCTGAGATTGAGGAAGAATATGGCTGGGTAGAGATTTTCTGAGAAATGAAAAGTTGGAAGAGAAACTGAAGAGAATGGAATGCGTAGTATCTAAAAATGCATAGCAGATTGCCCAAGAGGCTTTCAAGACCCAGCTGACGTATAAACCATGATTTTATGTATTTATTTATTAATTTAGCTGCAACTGCCATCTCTAATAGGTGCTTTTCTACAGAAGAAAATTTAACAGCTAGGATGTAGTCTTTGGGGATAGGACTTGACAATGTCAGTGTGGTGGGTGGTAAATGGAGAACAGCACACCAGGGCTTAAAGACCAGGGTCTTGGGTCAGAGCTGTATAGGAAAGGAGTTGAATCCAGAACAAAGCTGATAGATTATTAAATGATATAGTCAAGAGACTTCAGGCTTTGATGTACCTGTTGGCAGAATAACTTAGAAAGACGGCAGCCTGTAGACGGTATTGGGACAGATGAGTAAAAGATATCAGGAGCATAGCAGGTTTGAGCTATGCTAAGGTCCAAGGGCGTGTCTATGGAAGGACAGGGAAGGTTACTGCATTGAAGACAAGCTGCTGAATAAGACCTGATCATAAACTTAGACGCCACCCAAGGCACCGTGAGACTAGACATGGAGTAGATGACGCCAGGCCATAAGCCCTTGTGGTTTGAGCAGAAGTATGGTAAATGATGATTCCAATAAATAAATAAATAAATAAAAAGTAGGGGGGAAACAGTGATTCTTTTGGGCAAGAGCATTGAGGAAGGTTTGGAAACCATAAAGGGGAGCAAGAAGAGAACTGAATTTCACCTTTGTTGGCTTCTGGTATCTTCAGAGCTTGGGTGATAGAAAACGTATAGTTCAGCCTGATTTAGAATATAGGGGGCTGGTATTTCTACCTTTAGGATTTTTATGAAGAGGCAGTGTGTGAAAACATTGCCAAAAGCAGATTACCACCCTTACATAAGTTAATGAAATGCAATGATGAGGAAATCAAGGAAACAAAGCAAAAAGTATGTATATATATGGAATAACATCAAGAAACATAAGTAGAAATTAAGAACAGCATTACAGAGAAGGGTGACTATTTTCTTTAGGACTGGAGTGCAATTAGAGAGGGTATAGGTGGAACAGAGACCCAGCTATCCTCATCCGTCCTAGAACTCGTTTCAGGCTCATTCTGTAGAATGTGAGCATACCTATAATCAGTTTATGAAATCATTAACTTAGGGAACTGGCTTAGATTTTAAAGGCACTTAGTTTTTGCATTTATATTTAATAGCATATTCCCACTTAAAAAAGTAATAAAATAGCTTTATTGTCTATCAGTCCAGATATTTAGGAAACAACCTTTAAACATGTTTTCCAGTTTTACGATATTATTGAATTCATGAGTGCATTTTGTAGCAGTTGATCATTAATGCTAATAGGAACATAACAATAAAATAGAAACCTATGTTCATGGCTAATGTTTACCTTTCTTCGACTATATAAATACAATTAAATGGAGAGAGTTAAACTCTGGACAGAACATGAAGTGACTTACAACTACGTGTCTGTATTTCTTGGTATTTCCAATGAATATAAAAACTTTTTTTAATGTTTTGAAATGCTTTTAAACTCAAAATGTTGTCTGTTTTATACTTGTTACAATCATTCAAAACATGGATTATGAGGTTGGGTAAACACATTATCTCCAGAGACTTTGGTTCTAAAAATTTTGCATTTTAAATGAAGCCTTGCTGCATTGTTTTCAGCAGAGTAGAACTGTGACCCACTAAAGGAACATCTTACTCTAAGGGCCATTTGTCACTTGTGTAAGTGCCCTGTGTTGAGACCAACAAAGACACAGCATGCATAAATTCAACTTTATGGAAAAGAACTCACAAGTCAGTTAGACGTAACAATGACTTAGCACTGTTCATTATAGGCAGGGATGACGAGTGGGAGCCACATCATAGTGGTTAAATTTGGAAACAAGTTAAATCAGGCTGCTGGGTATTGCATGATGTGTATCCTAGGACAAATGTCTTAATCTTTTTGTGCTGGAGTTTCCTCATCTATAAGATCAACACTGTAAAACTTACAGCACTAAAGATAGACTGAGAGAGAAAACACAAGTAATCACTGGAAATGATACCCACCACATGCAAAGATTTGAAGGTATGTCTATTAGGGGTATATGCCAGATTACAAAGATATAAAACCACATGATTGTGGTTTTAGTAGTACATATCTATTAAATGATATTCTTCTGACTACTTAAATTCCAGGGGGAAAAAGTATCAAAAGTTGAAAAATCAAAATTATCCAGTTATTTGATTTTTTCTTTTTTTTTCAGTTATTTGAATACTGATTAACAGTCCTTATCAGATTTCACAAATTTTTAATTAAAATTATAAAATTATATTAAAATCTGCTATGTCAGATTTAAGAGCTTCAGTCGCATAAAACAACAGACAAAACATACTCCACATTATCTCTAAATTTTGAAAGATTTATACTTAATCCAGTTACAAAATTATCAATATAGGAGATTGGGATTTATTTCTCTTTTTCTTTTTATTCTTCTTTTCATGCTCATTCTTAGATTTCTGCTTGGCTTTTCCTGGTGTTGTAATAACTCAATCAGATGTGTTTTTGTATTTTCCTAAGGATTCAGCCATCTTCCAAACCAAAAATAAAAGATTGCTCTCATCATACTTGAAGTTGCCAGTTCTGGATGATCAATTGATTTTTGGATGGCATAAAGACTTAACTGTATTTGCCAAAACTTAGCAGCAATGCTTTAGACTGGGCATTTTTTAAAATCTCAATTTCACTTGTTAAATCTGTAGAATGTTCTGAGCCCAGAAATTTCCTGTGGGCTTTACCTTTGTAAGATTCTATTCTTTTTTTGCCAAAATTGTTTTCAGAGGTTTTACTTGGCCAGTATTATATACCCACTGTCTTCTCCTCTTCTCTAATCTAGACTGTTAGTATAATCGAAAACTATTGCTAGGTCTATTAATTTATCATTATCAATAATTTAACCAGGGAAGAAAGGGTTGAGTAGACATGTCTATTTCTCTTTTGAGAACATTTGTCCAAGTTATAATTTTTAACATTGTTAACTCCTCTTTTTATTTGGTTAATGTGTGTACAACATGTAAATTCTTAGAACAGTTTCTACCTTTCTCAGGAGTATTTGGAATAGCTTCCTATTACCATTCATTTATTCAGTTGACAGAGGAAGGTTCCTGCATGATGAGTGAATATATACTTAACAGCAGAAAAAGAATTCTCAAATACTTCCATACTTATTAAAATCAATGAATTTAATAACATACATATTATAAGAGTTGCCATTCTTTTGTGTTATAGAAAGCTGTTTAAGCATTTTACATTTATTTTATCAGTTTGAACTTGTGAAATTCCACAGATTCGACTTGTTCCATTTAATGATATTTTCCGCTGAGGCTGAACATTTGACAGTTTCATATGGTTCCCTTGCCCTTCTAGCAGTAACCCTGAAACCTGTGAAAAGATTCTTGTTTTCTCTCAAGATAGTTTATTCTGCTTGGAATTTTCCCTGAGAGCAGGAAATCACCTTCTGTCCTTGTTCTCTGATTTTAGATCTGTCGGAGGTGTGCATATATGGTGTTAGCAATGTGATGCTGTTCATGAGAGAGGTTTAAAAGATGTTGCTTTCTAAAATCACGAGAAGGTTTCCAACTTAATAGTGACCTTTCTGCGCCAGGGATGGTCTCTCTTTCTTCATTCCATTGTGCCTTTCATTTGCATTTTTGCAGAATACATATTTAGATGATTAACTCCTTACTCAAGTTTTAATTATACTTCCTTCGTTATAATCCTTGTGGGCCTCATTGATAATTTCTTTTCTTTTCTTCTTCTTTTTTTTTGATTGCTGTATTATTTGCTGCTGAAATTCCACCTTCTAGAATTTCAGACTTTCTGTACTAGATTTCTTTTCTAGATACTTTTATTTGAGAATTATTGTATTTTCATGAACTATTATAAAGTTTGGAATTACGTTTTAATTTGTCTCACATTCTTATGTATACTAATGCATCCTTTTATAAATACATTCCGAAGATTGAAATGTCTTACATGTTAATGATAGGACCTATTTTCTAGGTCCAAGGGCTTTCTTTGTGTATTATTTTTGATTGAACAACTATGTATTTTGTGAAACAGGATTTCCTGTAATATCAGCAGAATACTCTACATCTTTGAGTGAAGGAACAAAACTTGTACCTGTTCTGCACTCTAATTTCCCAGAAATTTGGAACAATTTGGGATTGAAATTGTGTAATTAGTTTGGCTTCAGCACAAACACGTTTTAGACATGAAAGAACAGAGCTCACCAAGAGTAATAACAAGCCCATGACAAGCCTATCAGACAGTGATAATTCTAGTTATGAGTCCTCTTCTAAGCCACCTGGAAGTACAGCAGGTAAAATATTTAAAACTGGGACAAAACATAAAATCTCAGAGTCACATGGATGTTGAAAATAATAGAATAAGAATCTAGAATGATTTGGTGCTTAATTTAGAAATATTTTTAAAGGCATTACACTGACAAATAGCTATTTGTTTTTGCAAATTCAGCAAAAGCGGCTGTACCTGTGAATAGCATTTTCTAGAGTTCTATTGTCTATAGCCCTTTTATTTTTAGTTGTAAATGTCTTTTGGGATCTAAAAACCTAAAAGCAGAAACTCCAAACTTCGATCCTTATTTTTTCCACAGAGAAGCCTATTTAAATTGAGTTTCAGTTTGCTTTGAAATAAGGCATGTTTTACTACGCCGTATACCCGAGTGGATGACCTTACATTCACCTTCTTTCCTTCCACTTCCCCTCTCTTCCTCCTTAAAATAGGGAGACCTGTCACTGGAGAGAACAGGATATCACCCTTCCTTCATTTACGATCTAGCATTAATAGTGACACAACTGAGTAATCATAAAGAGAATTTCTACGATTGGAGAGAAAAACTAGCAGTTTCACACCTAGCCCAGCCATAACAGTTATCAAAAATGTAAGAGTCTCATTAGAAGAGATATAAGTTGATATAATCAATACTATTCGAATTTTCTGTGGCAACATTTTAGTGATTTTTCTAGTATAGTTATTGGTGGTCATGAAAATTATATTCTATCATCTTATTTTGTTCCTACAGCTATTCTGTAAGAGCTAACAAATGTTAAGAATGAGCCATTTGTCTTGAGATCAATTCATCTCCATCACATGAAATAAAAGTTTTCTGTTCCCCCCCCCCCCAGGAAAAGAAAGTATCTAGTTCTAGTTAGGGATTTTTTAAAAAACAATTCTTCCTTTTTTTCTGAGCAACCAGTGTGCTAAGACTAAGTGGGGTTGCTTGCCTCTTCTGCACGGCCTCTCTTGCCGCATGGTAATCAGTCACTTTGCAGAGATATTTGTGAAAGGAAATCTGTGCTCTTCCCTATAGACCAGAGGAGAGATTTACACTTTTATTTCAGCCAATATGAGTATACATGGCTTTCTGAGAAGTCTCAGATAAGGAAGGAGAAAAGGGAACAGATTTCAATTGTAAGTTAGCCAGGGTAAGAAAATTGGTCCTAATTAACAGATTCAGCTAAGAATGGAATAAGACAGTGGTTTTCACACTTTATTACATGTTAGAATCATCTAGAAGGCTGTTAAAATACAGCCTCCAGGAGCAGGGCACCTCCAGAATTTTGATTCAGGGATTTTGAGGTGAAGCCCAAGAATCTGCATTTCTAACTAGCATCAAGTAATTTTGTTGCTGCTAGTCCGAGGACCACACGCTTAGAGCTGCTGCGTTAACAAATTATGCTCTGTGAGTTTATTAGAGTGTGATCATCAAAAAAGAAGGTCACTTTCTCTTCTTCCTCCTCTCACCTAACACAGAGCCTTGGACATGACAAAATCTCATCAAATCAATACAAATATATTAAACCTTTCACTCAGGTGTTATACAGAGAGTCCTTAGAATCAAATTCCAATTTCCCAAATTTTCCCTCTATTATTTTAATCTGTTTTATTTTCTTCATAACATTTAATAAACATACAAAATTATTCTTGGTATGTATTTACCTTTTATTACCTTTCATCCACTCACTGATACTCGTATATACAATCTTCATCTGTCTCATTTAATGTTATGCTCCAGTGCCCGGTAGTTGGTGTTAAACGAAAAAAAACAATAATAAGATCTCAGCTATATTTATATTTAGGATATACAATCTGACAGTGGTTATAGCTCACGTTGCTTTGACTCAGGGCCTTTGATGGCATGATGGTGTGAAGATTCTAGGTTAAGAGAACTGAAAGATACCAAGATGATCATCAGATAAAAGGACACTCATCAGCGCAACTTTGAATGCGGGACACTTTTTGTTATCATACCCTCAAGGGTATGACCATTTGCTTGTCTAATGTCGGATAAAAAAAATGATCATTGAGTGTTGGAAGGCCTCAAAATGAGTGTTGATGCCATCAGGAATAATCGTTGAAGTTCTGGTAGAGAGGAAGGAAGATACGGTGCCTTGTGCAAAAAATATATAGATGACATATAGGTTAAGGTGGCAAATGGCAGAGTCTCAGAGAATGCCCTTCAAAGAGGTGAAGATTAGTAAATGCCAAGGACCAAAAAATGGTTCAGAAATATGTCAAAGGTGAAATGAAGGGAAACTTGGCCCATTTTTATGAGCTAGAACACATGGTATTGAAAATAAAAAGCAGCTTCCGTGTGAGAGAGTTATAAAGGAAGTGTCACCCTCAGGAAACATTTCAGTAAGGACTCAGTGGAGTGAAGATGTTGGTGACAGAGTATGAATTCCTGAAGGCACAGGGAGAAGACTGGGCTGGAGCCAAAGCTTTCTAATTTACATAAGTACCATCTTGTTCTGTTTACATCACTTTGTAATTTGACTTTCACATCAAATGTTTACATTTCTGTAGCATTAATTCTGCTTCTTATTCCTTGCAATATGTCTTTAAATTCTGCTGTCATTTGTGTTAAAGTGCATTAAAATGGAGACCAGGCCTGAAGAATCTCTGAGCAGACAAAACTATTTAGGCTTTATAAGTGACTCCAACCTTGCTTAATTTGCAGACATAAGTGGAACTTAGCTAGAGCTATTTCTTGTAAATGCCTGTAGCAAAGAAAAACAGAACTTCAACTCAATCAATCAGGAATAGTCAACACACTTATAATTACATAACTGGAGTCACTGCAGAGAGGTAGATCAAACAAAGCTACTGGATAATTGCAAGCAATCAAATAATTTCTCTATTTTGCTTCTGCATTTACCCCATAAATATTTGCCCCTGATGATCTATCACCAGAGCATCAAAACTCTTTTTGGTTAGGTATTCTCTAATTCATAACTTGCTTTTTACTCAGTTAAGTTTTTTAAAATGTGATTGCACCTTAGATGCATGCAATCACATTTAAAAAAACTTTAAACTTATGATTTTTTTCCCCTAGACAGAATCTTCCCTTTTATCTCCTTCTGTTCTGTCCTATTTTAACTTCTAAATGATTTCTGCTTTTTCCCACAGGTTATGTTTTCTGGAATCCTAGAGATTGCCAAGTATTTTATTTATTTATTTATTTTTTGAGACAGAGTCTCACTATGTTGCACTTGGTAGAGTGCTGTGGGGTCACAGCTCACACCAACCTCAAACTCTTGGGCTTAAGCAATTCTCCTGCCTTAGCCTCCCAAGTAGCTCAGACAATAGGCACTTGCCACAACACCTGGCTATTTTTTTGTTGCAGTTTCATTGTGTTTCGTGGGTCCAGGCCAGGCTTCAACCCACCAGCATCAGTGAACCCACCAGTCTTAGCTTACTCACTGAGGCTACGGGCACCAAGCCCCAAGTATTTTTTATAATTAACTTATGCTTAATTTCAGATCTTGTGTTATTTTCAGATATTTGCTTTACTCCTTGGTTATCAGAATTATGCTTATATTTTCATCTTAATTCTAAAATTTTATAGATTAAATATAAAATAATAGTCAGAGTTTTGGTCATGCTCCATTTTATTTTCTAATAACCCATACATTTCATAAGAAATAGGCCAGGGCAGGGGATACCCTTGTGCCAAGGATGACCCCATCCAGATGTCAGAGAAACATGAACTGGCAAGGTGCTAAGAGCTCGCCCCTATAGGAAGTAATGCTTCTTAGTCAACATACACACCCACTGGCTCCTTGAAAATTTGGATTGGACAATAGAGAAGACTTATAAGATGCTGGGGGACAGGTCTGGTTGGTTACTAAAAAGAGTGGAGATATTTACTTAAGAGAGATTCTGTGCAATCAATAAAAGCGAGTTATTTGCTCCTAGATCTGCCTCATTTACCAAAGCCTTGTCTATTTCATTTCATTTATTCCTGTAAGAAATCTTTATTTTTCATGTGTTTAACTTAGATAATTTCTGAGATTTATAGATTAAGGGTAGGCTGAATATGCAGTTTCTAATAATTGTCTCCTCTTTTGAGAATATTAATCCAACAAAATATCTGAGGCAGGAGAAGGTATATTTTATGGTAAGCTTTTTTTGATAAAGGCTGCAAACTATGGAACTTGCCATCTCCATAATCTTGATTACAGTAAATATAAGCATAATAAAAATTAAGAGAAATTTGGTTAAGATAATTGTTTTGTTAAAAGTAACATATTTCCTGTTGCTTGAGCATAGGATCCTGTATTTTGTTTATTTTTATGCATTATCTAGTGTCTATGATAATTAGTTAGGACATGAGTTAGGAAAATGTTGACGTAACCAATTCCCTGTGGTCAAAAGGCTTTCTTCCTTGACATCTATATTGAATTAAAATGAATCTTCACTTATCCTCATTTCCTAGAGTCATAAAACAATAGGTTAAAAGAAAGAATTATAGGCACAACTTGAATTCTCAGAATGTCTCTGCCGTTGGGAACTTTTCCTCTTTCTGACAAACCTACCTAGCACTACAGGAAATCTAATTCCTATTAAGTGATATGCCAATTCCAATCTACACCCCATCAAGTTCAGCCAAATAGTTTTGTTGTTGTTGTTTTTTGTTTGTTTTGTTTTTCCAAGTATTTCTACCTCTCAGTGGAATAGAATGAGAAGATTGATAGAGGTATAAAAGGTGGAAGAGTCCACTGACTGCCTTAAAGAATGAGCCTGCAAAGTTAAAAGATGGCTGCCTTTTCTACCAGTATACTAAAACAGGAGTTCAAAAGAGTGAATGAAGCTGACAGGGTCTTTCAAAATATTTTAAAACAATAGTAGATTTATTATTTTTGTATCACAGGTTCTACTTATTGTACTTCACACTCAAGTTTGATTGTTTTTTAAAATTAGTTGCAAAGTTCTCATGATTCTATGATTGAATGGATGATCAGACCCACTTTACAGGGGTCTGCTTTAAATTGTGTGTGTGAATTTCCCAAGTACTTCCAGGAGAAAGACTTGTGAAAATCAGCCTCTCAGACAAATATTCTATTGCAGTTCTTACCCTGTACTAACTTTTCAGAGACCAACATTTAAACTTAAAAAAAAAAAAAACAGACTTTGAATATGCAACTTTACATATAAAAGAATGAGTATTAAGCTGTAAATATAGGATAGGGTTGCCTCTAGAGATCTGAAAATATACTATGTGGGTGATTACACACACATATAGCACCTTCCACAAAAAATACATAAGACAATGGGGCTATGTGTATATAAGAATGCACATGTTTATATAATGCTCTCTTTTAAAAAAAAGTACTCCTACATTCCGAACAAATGAAAAAATATATTAAGTGTGTTTAGATAGACAAATTACATGATCAAGCAATAAAAAACAAAGTGTTAATGTATACTATGAAATGAAAAAGTTGGAAGGGTTAAAACAGCAGAGATGAAATTTAATAAATACCACACAGATCTATGAAATAAAGAAAAAGTGTTAGTCAATGAATAAAACAACTCCTCTCTTTTACTTAAGTTAAGATGTTTACCTATTTTGCTTTTTAAAAACTTAATAATAATTTTGACTAGAATATAAAGCTGATCAATTGCTTTAGCAGCAAATGCAAACAAGTTGAGTTATTCCTCACATAATTGTAGGAAAGAAGCTATGGGAAAGGTAAAAGAGGAGTAAGAAGTTACTTATACAAAGGACATACATAGTTGTTTCAGTGTTGTGAATTTGAATAAGAATACCCTTGTTGATCCCATAACTGTTTTATAAAATACACTAAAATGTCAATGACTTATCAGACCAAAGAGAAATGTCTTTCTCTCTAATTACATTTTTGAATCAATGAACTCTGCAATTTGATTTTAAGAATTACCTTTTTTTTTTCATTGAAGTTTTCTAAGAATTAATGGGAAAAACCTGTGCAATTCCTTTGGTGACTGTTTTTAAAAAATAATAGGGACTATATTTTGGTGTTCTATCTTTTTCTGAGTTCCCTACAGACTAAATTGGAGCGCTGGAGAAAGTGGAAGGGAATGAATAATGGCTTTGTTTGCAGTAATATTTAGGGACATTAAACAAAAATTATTTACACTTCATTCATGCAACACTAGAACGTGATACTCAGTTCCCCCCTATTTCCATGTCTGCCAGATCTGAGGACTTCAGTGAAAGAAAGAAGCTTTTTATTCTTAAAAGCAAAAATGGAATTTCACTGTACCTTGAAATTCTATTCCAGTTAAATTAGGCTTTTGTATTGACGACTAGATGATTTTTCTAAGAAATATGTAGAGGAAAAAAGCAAGATAATAAAAAATATTTTGGGTTTTTTTTTTGCATACTTGTTTTATTTAATAAAACACTGTTTACTATTCTTGAGGAGAATATTATAACCTACCCACCTTTCTTCAGCTTTCACTTAATATCTCACTATATGGTAGAAAAAGTATTTATAATGTTTGAAACATGATAGAATGTGGAACATTATAGGATGTGGAAATTTGACACTTGATTCCATGAAATCTACATGAAAATGGAAAGAATAGGCCATCAAGATGTAAACAGAGCGTGATGAACACCACGAGGATGTCTTCCAACCTGTAATTTCCACATTGGTTTATATTCTCCCCCAATAATAGCACCATTGGTTAAAAATAACTAACAAACTAAAAATAATATTTACTATATATTATGTGGTATTCTATTCTATATACTTGGTACAAATATGCTTTTTAAAAAATTAACCCAAAGTGATATGCATTCTTATTATTCCACTGCGGAGGGCCCCCATGATTTGTGCTCTTTGGAATCCATATCTTTGTGGAATCCCTTTTCATTGATTAGCATCCATGATTTGTCTCCCACCATTAGCATAGGGCAAAGGTGAAAGGATATTCAGGATGCAATTAAAGTCCATGATCAGTTGACTCTGAGTTAATCCTAAGGAAGAGCATCTCAGGTGATCTTGACTTTATCAGGTGAGCTTTTTAAAAGAGGGGCCCATTATGTCCCTTAAGAGAAAAAATGAGAAGTAGAAGAGATGTTCCCTGCTGGCCTTAAAGCAAATAGCTATTGTGTGCTGCGTATGGACAGAATCAATCTCTAGAACCTGAGGATTTCAGGCTACAATCTCCAAAAACTGAATTTTGCTAATAATTCAAATAAATCGCAATGGACTCTGAGCTCCAGACAGATTTTAGTCTAACAGGACCCATGCAAGAAGACCTAGCTAAATCAGGTGCAGAATACTGACCCGGGGAAACTGTGAGATAGTAAATGTGCATTGTTTTAAGCCACTATGTTTGTGGTTATATAGCAATAGATAACCAGTATCCTCTCATGTTATAGCTAACCTGAGAAAATAAGTTGCACTCCATTGTAGCTATTTCACTAGGAAAACCAACAGGCAGATTTATTCCACAGCTTGTGGATAATCATTCCAATATTATTTATTGAAAAATTGATTGAGGACCCACAAAACAATAGAAGCAAATATGCAATATTAAATATATGATGTATATTTTAAATTTGTATATCAGGTAGCAAAGTATCCATAGAAAATTATTTTGAAGAGCAAAAGACTCATCTTCTAAAACTCCAATTTGAGTGATATAATCAAGGTTTACTTGATTGCAAATTATTGTGACTTAAAATAGAATATTGTGAAAATTACCTTTTGCTAATTAATCGTAATCTTAGACTTTCTCTTTTTAAAAATGCTTTTACTTTCTATATAGAGAATTTCATGTTGACAATTTCAATAAAACTAGTGCATCCTTTTACTTAAAATTATATTGTATAGAATCCGTAAATTTAATTTTTTAAATTAGAAATAGTCATGGTAGAATTTGCAAAGTGAAGAGGCAAAGTGGTTTCTTTGGGAATGAAAGCCTTAACTACCACAGAAAAAGAGTAAAATTTTCAAAAGGAGCATGAGCTTCATAATGGATTGTTCTTGACAATATTTAAGATTTCCTTGTATTTAAAAATTGAAAGACCTATCTCTATGTCCTTTAGTATATATTGAAAGTCGCAGTTTATTAAAATTAAATGGTCTTTTGTAAACTGATAGGATGTGAGCAATTTTACTTCAACTATTGTTTTCTTGTGAGAGTGACTATCTATATAATTTTTTTGTGTTAAGCCATTAATTAAAGAACATCATTTGGATTTATATGTGCCAATTAGGATGTGTGAATTGTATTTAAAAAATCAGACTAATGTTTCAAGCACTGGACTTTAGAACGAGAATGATTAAGATGATAAGCCCACCAGCATGACAAAATAACTGCAAAGTACTGGTGGAAATGTCTTAATATAATGCACTTGCTTTTAAAGCCATGCTACATTTTCAGTTAACTACTCACTGAATATACTTTTGATAAACCACTAATCTTAGTTCCACTTGCAATAAAATTCTAAATAAACACTTGTGGGCTACTTCATTGCCTTTACAAGCAAAGTGTTCGTTAGAAAGACATTACCAAATATATTGCAATAATAAGATAGTAACTCAACTGAGGCAACCTTTTGCAATACTACAGGAACATAATTCAGGCATCAGTGGAGGGAGGTAATTTGATGATAAAGACAGTTTGTCTTGAATCTCCACTTATTGAATTAATAACCCAGTCCTCCTTGGATTACCACTCTCTGTACAGCACAGCACTGGCTTCTCTTTACAGAGCCTCATTGGACGAGGGAAATTGCATAAACTAGCAGTTCCATGAATTTACAGCAAGAACAGTCCATCACGTGTACATAAAATAAATCATTCTCCTGAATTCTAAAATGTTTATTAAGGTTTGCATCAAAATTTCCATTCACTTTTACTCTTACTTTTGTCCTATCAACTTTTCCTATTCCCCCTTACCCACTCACTCATTTTTGCCAGCCCAGAACTTTGGGAAAATGTTCTTTTGCTACCATTTTCCAGGTTATAAATAAGCAACAAAGAAAGAGAGAAATTCTGAGGTTGAATTAATAGTGAAGGGATGTTGCTATGGATGAGAACTTGGCCTCTAGCCAGGTCTTCCTCATTCAATGCTTCCCATTGATAAATATCACTTCACCAAGTGAAAAAGGACATAATGTCATTTCCAAATAAAGTGAAGTGCTTTTACAAAGCCAAATGCAGAAATAAAGTAAAATTGTGCAAAAGTAGTGTTTTTTAGTTCTCAAGCAAGTAATTTGTGGAACAGTTTTATCATATGAGCCTGCCCTTAAGCAAGAGCTTAAATTTAGAACATAAATGGCTTGCATAAATCCCACAAAGGTATAGTTCCTCATGTGACATTTTCTTTTTTGGAAAAGAAAAACATTAAATATTTGAGGGAGATACCAGAATTCACACTATCATCTCTGAAATAGATTTGATTTTTAAATTGCTGGAAAGAAAAACAAAAGCCTTTATGTTAAGCAAATCTGCTTTGCTTTATTTACCAATAGATTTCCATGTTTGTTCTTTTATTCATCCATCAGTGGAATAAAATTGCATGCCATTTTTCTTAGTGCTTTTTAAAATCATTTCTGCATTTATTGTAAAATGTGATTTGAAATTTATTTATAAATCAAGTGACTAAGTCAGAGGAAGCCCAATGTTCTGTGCCAAGGATTCACCGCGGAGTGCTTCTCTATGCTTGCTGCTTCTTTTACAACAATACCAGCTCATATTTATTTTTAAATTATCATGTGCTATTCAGTGTTGTAAATGCCATACATGAGGTCTGGCGATTAACTTTGCAAATTCATCCTTGAAAAGTGCTACATACTTCATTGCTGAATATCAGCACAGTCCCCAGATGGCCAAGGGAATCACCTTGAAGGTGGCTACATGTATATATTCATTTAATTATAATAATTCCATGAAGTTGGAACTATTATTATCTGGTTTTACAGAAGTGGAAAGCATATCATAGAAAAGATAAAACGGGGGATTTCAACTTGGTTATTAACTCCAGAGCTCCCACATCTAACTACTACACTATTGCCATCGGCTGAATCATGTCCCCTCAAAACTCATTCATTCATTCTAACACCCAATGTGACCATATTTGGAGATAAGGCATTTAGGAGATAATTAAGGCTAACTGAGGTCATAAAGATGGGGTACTAACCTTATAGAATTGGTGGCCTTCATAAGAATATAAAAAGACAAAGAGAAAGAAAGAGCGAGATTTATACATGCACCCAGTGAAGACTGTGTAGGCACAGAAAGAAGGCAGAGAACTCCACCATGCTGGCACCTGGAGCTTAAACTTTCAGCCTCCAGAGCTGCAAAAAATAAAAAAATAAAAAAATTCTATTGTTTAAGACACTCAGTCTGCGATATTTTATTACGGCAGCCTGGGTAAGCAACTGTTTTGCCCTAAATGTGTGCTATAATTTAATCTATCCCACACAGCTATATTTTCAGGGACCTTCTTAAATGACATTAGTTAATTTCTAGTTTCTATACATTCATCTTCAATTAAGTAAAGGCAAAAGGCACACAGCACTGTCATTTATAACATGCCACCAGGCCGACGTTGTTTTGGCCTCCTGGACTCCACGGTGTGGGAGTATCTGTGTAAGGAAGGCATTAGAAATCACTTTAATCTGAAACTGCTAGGAGAAGTGAGGAAAAGATATTAGATTTGTTTCCTCTCACTCATATTGCTTTACTATGGATTTGATTTCCATTGCTGCTGTAATTTAAATCACACTCAGGTTGACATGAAAATGCTCAGCCATTCAAATGGATTTTTGAGCTTCAACACGATGTCTCAGTTTAGCCAAATTTATTCAGACTATTTAAAACTCTAAGTGCTCATTAGGCTATTCGGAATTGGAAAGAAATTCCCAGAGAAAGCTCATCTGGGTAATGAAACAGCAGAATGACAGGTAATTAATACGTAGGTTTCCTTCACCTGGCCGGGGAGAAAGAGGAAAAATTAGCTGTGTTTGTTAAATGCAGAAAGTACTATGTATGTCAGTATAAATGAAGTACCTGGATACAGCATTAATAAGAAATTTCAGTTAATATATACACACACTGTTGTTCACGGATCAAAGTATATTTTTCAATGAAGTATGTATATAGTAATATGCATAAATCCTAAGTCCTATATTCAAAGCAATGAATTTTACCCCAGACTGATATGGAACACTAAACATAGGACACTACTGCTTTTATTTTTCTCTTTGGTAACTCCTAATGTTCCAGCCCCTATCCCCAGAGGTTAGCTTTGCCTGTGTTCAAACTTAACATAAGTGCTCTGTGTCTGGCTTTTTTTGTTCAACCTTACATCTGTAGGATTCATCACTTTACATGAATCACTAGTTAATTTTTACAATCATTCTACCATATTTTCAATTATATAAATATACCACGCTTTATCAATTTCTCTCTAGATGGCTATATACCACTTTTGAATATCATGAATACTTTTTGAATATTTTTATGTGTCATTTTTTAGACATATGTACTCATTTGCCTTGGATACATTTGTTTAGTTACATAGCAAGCACGGGTCTAACTTTAAAAAGGTGCTCCCAACTATTCTCTATATTGGTGGTAAACAGTTTTTACTCCCACCAGTAATGTATGAGAATTCCGACCACATTATATTTTTACTAATACTAGGTTTTGTCACCTTTTGCAATTCCTTTGTTTTTATGATTTGGCGGGTACAAGTGTTTTCTGTTACATGGATGAATGAATTATATAGCCGTGAAATCAGGGCTGTTAGTATCTCCTTGGCTTGAATAGTGTATGTTGTACCTGTAGGTAATTTTTGATACCTCACCCTCCTCCCACCCTTCCCCTTTCTTAGTCCTTAATGTTCATTATCTACTTTGTTTGACCATAATTGTCATGTTTAGCTCCCACTTATTAGTGGGAACATAATGGTTTTTGGTTTTCCATTCCTGAGATACTTCACTTAGGGTAATGGCTTCCAGTTCCATCCAAGTTGCTGCAAAAGACATTGTTTCTTTCCTTTTCATGGCTAAACACTACTTCATTTTGTGTGTGGTTATATACTATATATACACCATGTTTTCCTTACTTATTCATTGGTTGATAGATGCTTGGATTAATTCCATATCTTCTCAATTATGAATTGTGCTACTACACATATACAAACAAAGATGTCTTCTTGATACAATGATTTCTTTTCCTTTGGGTAGATACCCAGGAGTGGGGTTACTATATGGTAGGTCTACTTTTAGTTCTTTGAGGAATCTCCATACTATTTTCCATAAAGGTTATAGAAATTTACATTTCCATCAACAATGTATATGTGTCCCCTTTTCAGTGCTTCTGTGCCAAAATTTATTGTTTTTATACTTTTTAATAATGGCTATTTTTCCAGGGTAAAATGATATTTTATTGTGATTTTAACTTGCATTTCTCATATAATTAGTGATGTTGAATTTTTTTTCATATTTTTGTTGGCATTTTTTGTAGCTTCTTTTGAAAAAAAAATCTGTTCATGTCCTTTCCCCTCTTTTTATTAGGATCATTTTTTAAAATTTGTTTTAGGTCCTTGTGGATTGTGGGTATTGGTCCTTTTTTGATGGATAGTTAGCAAATGTTTCCTCTGATTTTATAGGTTGTCTATTTAATCTGTTTTACTATTTCCTTTGCTAAGCAGGAACTTTTTAGTTTGATTAAGCCTCATTTATTTATTTTTGTTGTTACTGCATTTGCTTTTGGGGTCTAAATCATAAATTCCTTGCTTACACCAATGTTAAGAAGAGTTTTTCCTAGAATTCTAATGACTTCAGGTCTTACGTTTAAGTCTTTAATCTCTCTTGAGTTAATCTTTCTATATGCTGTGAGGAAGGGATCCAGTTTTATTCTTCTGCATGTGGTTATCCAGTTTTCCCAGCACCATTTATTAAATAGGCTATGCTTTCCCAGAAATAAAGACACATCTAAATAAAAAAGAGGAGATCAAACTATCCATGTTTGTAGAAGATCTGATCTTCTATTTAAAAAATAGTGAAAATTCCTTCCAAAACTTCTAGAATTGATAAATAAATTCAATGAAATCTCAGGTTATCTAGTTAATGTACTCAAATAAGTAGCATTTCTATCTACTAATAAAAATCAAGCTGAGAATTAAATCAGAAACTCAGTATCATTTGCAATAGCTGAAAAGGTAATTAAATAGCTAGGAATATATTTAATCAAGGAGGTAAAATATTTCTACAAGGAAAACTATTGCAAATCACTGCTGAAAGATATCACAGATGACAAAAACAACTGGAAAAATATCCCATGCTCATTACAAGCGTATGTATTGTTAAAATGCCCGTACTCTGTAAAGTGATTAACAGATGGAATGCAATTCTCATCAAAGTAGCAAAATCATTTTTCATAGAATTAAAAAAAATCCTAAATTTCATATGGACCCAAAAAACTGCCTGAAAAGCCAAAGTGATTATATGCAAAAACAACAAATCTGAAGTCATCACGTTAGGGGTGTTCAAACCATACTACAAGGCTATAGTGACAAAACATCAGAGGACTGGTAAAAAGGTAGACACATAGACCAATGGAACAGAATAGAGAACTCAGAAACCATACTACAAGACTATAGTGACAAAACATCAGAGGACTGGTAAAAAGGTAGACACATAGACCAATGGAACAGAATAGAGAACTCAGAAACAAAACCATATTATACACCACTGATTTTTGAGAAAGCATTTTTTCAATTCTGTTTGGTGTGTGGCAACCTTGCACTGTGATTTTAATCTGGATTTTTCCATAAGACTAATGTTGAGCCCATTTCCATTAGTTTGCGGCCAATTATCATAGTCTTCTTTCCTCTTTGGTCACACATAAATGTCCTTTATTGCCATTTATTGACTTCTCTAAGAATAAGCATTTTCACCATGGATTTTTTTTTTTATCCCT
Source organism: Arctocebus calabarensis (assembly GCA_963573935.1). Lineage (NCBI taxonomy): Eukaryota > Metazoa > Chordata > Mammalia > Primates > Lorisidae > Arctocebus > Arctocebus calabarensis. The sequence goes on along the minus strand of CAUYON010206871.1, from coordinate 50,746 downwards.
ATTGTGGTCATTCCCTTTCCCTTCAGGATTTCAGCATCCGTAGAAATTTAAATATTCCTAAACTTTCATGTAATAATAATTAATTAGGGGTCTAAGGAAAATTTGTTCAAATTTAGAATCTTGAGCCCCACCATACACCCAATGGGTCTGAACCTTTAGGATGAGATTTACAAGCCTTCCCAACGATTCTGATATCAGATGTTCCATAGCTAATACTTTAAACATACTAGTCTGTATGTTTTTGTGCATGTTTACAAGGTTTTAATAGTGTTTCTAAAAATTTAGAAATCTATTGTGATTTGATTGTATCCATTTTTTTTTCTTATTTAGACCTCTGATGTTTATGTTCTCTCTTTCCTTGACAGAAATATTATTATTTATTTATTAGAAATAAATATTATTTATTGATTTCTAATTGAACCTATTTGTTAAAGTAAGTTTTCTTTTGACTAATTACTAATTTATGTGTTTCAATATTAAAATTCCATCAATTTTGAGTGTTTAATTTTTGCCAGATGTTGTTCTAGGTGCTTGGATTACAATAATAAATAAGATAGAAAAGTAGGTCCCGATCCTTATAGATATTGTAATGTACATTTTTGGTTCATTTTATAGTTGTTTTTTCTTTGTATTTTTGTATTCAGGATTATGTTGAATGCATAGTTAATTCATTCTCTCCATTCTCTCTCTAATGAAATCTGTTGACTACAACTTTCCAGTGAGTACTATCTCAGCCATAATACATACACAGATTTTTTGGCAATTCATCATCTATAACTCCAATTCACTTTGAATTTAGAGAGGCATTTTAAAGTGTCCAAAGTGTTAAATGTTGCTATCATTTGTTACTATTGTCCAGTAATATAACGAGAAAAATGAGTTCCTATCTTTTACTCCAATTATTACTTCATTTATTCTCTTTGTGATTCTAATTGTTCTTCCTTTATACATGTGGGTTTTGTGGTCAAGAGTAATTTATATTTCATATTTTCTTTAAGGACTAAACTTTTTATTAATATAACATGTTTCCTTTCCATTTTTTTTGTTTTTGAGAGAGGGTCTTCCACTGGAGTGCAGTAGTGTGATCATACCACACTACATCCTTGAACTCCTTCCTGGGCTCAAGGAATCCTCTGGCCTCAGCCTCCTGAGTTAGGACTACAGACCTGAGCCACCACATCCAAGTAATTTTTTCTCATTTCTTGTAGAGATGAGGATCTCATTATATTATTGAGTTCATCTGGAATCCTCTTGCTTACGTCTCTCAAAGTGCTGTGATTATAGGCATGAGCTACTGCACTGGCCAAGTGTTTCTTTTTATTTATTTTAAATTTTTTAATTAACATCTTTAAAGGTCTAATATTTGCATTCTCATGCTTTCTTTGTTGTTTATTTTTTGTCTTAACTGTGGTTACTTAACATTTTCTTGTTTTTTTCTGTTTTGCTTTTTTCTTTCTACATCTGATTTTTAGTGTTGTTTCCTTTAACTCAACTTTTGTTGTTACTTTGCATGATGATTAACCTCTAAGATGACCCTAGTGATTCTTTTCTCTTGGTATTTGCAAACTTGTTTGGTCCCTTCCCATAATAAATCAAGGTCAGTTTGTGTGACCATCAGAAAAGGCAGAAGTAACAGTATATCACCTCCAATAATAGGTTGGGCACTATTTTTCTCTCTCCCCTTCTCTCCCTCTTTTCCTCTCTCCCTCCCTCTCTCTGTTTCTCTCCATTTTCCTTCTTTCTTTCCCTTTCTTTATCACTTCCTTCATCCTCTCTTCTTTCTGTCTTTTTTTTTCTTGAGACAGTCTCACTCTGTCACCCTGGGTAGAGTTCCGTGGCATCACAGTTCACAGAAACCTCAAACTCTTGGTCTCAAGTGATCTTCTTGTCTCAGCCTCCCAAGTACCTGGAACTACAGGTGCCCCACACGACACTGGGCTATTTTTAGAGACTGCATCTTGCTTTTGCTTAGGCTGGTCTCGAACTCCTGAGCTCAAGCAATCCATTTGCCTCCGCCTGTCTGAGTGCTGGGATTATAGCTGTGAGTCCCCGCGGTGGGCCCCTCTTTCTCTGTCTTTCTCATCATTCACTGGGAGAATCCAGATGTTCTATCTTAAGAATACTCAGGTAGTCAAAGCAGAAGTAGGCATGGCAAGAACTGAAGCATTTGACCAACAGCCATAGAAGAAGTGAGCCTTCCCAAATGGATTCTATGTCCACTTACAGTGGTAGGCACTGGTTGACAGTTGATTGCAATCTCTGAGTTCCTGAGCCAGAACCACTCAACTACACCATTCCTGGATTTGTGAACCTAGGGCAACTGTGAGATAATATATTTGTTGTTTAAAGCTACTGAGTGTGGAAATAATTTGTTAAACTACAGTAGATAGTAATGCATTGTTGTTGCTTCTTCCTCTGATGGATAAACATTCCACAATTTGGTTTTAATTTTACAATTAGTCACCCTCAAATTTTCTAAAACACAGTAATCCCTTTTTCTATCTGTCTGTATCTATCTGTCATCTGTCTATTTTTATTCCTCTTAATTTAATGGAATATTTTACATATATTCACACCCACCTTTATTTTTTATATTCTAAGATTTTTTGAAACAATTATTTTTATTTCAAATTATTGTTGCTTTTTATATTATCACACTTTTTCTATTTTATGATATTCATTAAAATAATTTCATTTCTTAATAAATGTTTTATATTAATCACTATTTATACATAACCATTTTTTACTAACTACTTTACTTATCTCAGTTTTTCAAATGTAATTTCCCATTTAAAAATATCTGAATTTTCTTGTTCATTATTTTAAATTTTAAATTAATATGAGGGTAAAAATGTTTAGGTTATATTGTCTTTAATTCTAAGGTGAAGTTCAAGTTGTAGTTGAGCCCTTCACCCAGAGCGGGTGCTGAACACCCTGCATCCTGTACACCAGTTGTCCTCCCTCCTCCTTCCAATTGTCCTCTCCCCCCCTTCCTTTTTCCTCCTTCTTACTACACTATATTTGCATTTTTTCTTTCATGTGGGTGTGTATTTGTTTGTATATTGGTTTCATATTAGTATTTAGTACATTGAAAACTTTTTTTCCATTCTTGAGATACTTTACTAAAAAGGATTATTTACAGTGGAAATGGGGTTTAAAATAAATACTCAGATCAAAACTTAAGGAATATTGAAAATGCAATGAAGAAAGCAATGATATAAAACTCTACTGAAGTCACAAGTAATTAGAGAAAACTAAAGAAAGAATTCCTGGAGGGAAGACTGAATATTATAAAGATGTTAATTCTTCCCTAATTATTTTATCCTTTAAATGTAATTCAAATCAATATTTTAATGGGATATAATTATGGAAAATTCTTTTAAAGATCATTTAAAAATTAAATAAGTAAGAATTCCCAAAAGCATTTCTTTAAAAAAATTCAAATACATACACATGTAAAAAAGAACCAAATTAATATTGGGGGTGGATCACACAAAATAGCAGTCTTTTATTTTCTGTTAGTGGTTTAGAATGCAGTCATCTTACAAACACATATCAACTTGCCCCCCTCTATCATTTTGATATAATAATGTGGTAATAGTTAATTTATGAAGATACTAATAATTTCTGAGACAAAAATATCAGAGTTTACATTATTGTGACCAAGTAAGTATTGTCATTATATGTGTTGTCCTTATATTCTGCAACTTTTGTTTTTAATAGGTTTAATTATTAATCACTTTTTTAGACTTTGGATTTCACTCTGAGCTCTACCTAAATATATAGAAACAGTACAATTTATGTACATTGATTTTCTATCTTGAAACTTTGCTGAATATATTTATCAATTTCCAGAGAGTGGAATCTTTGGGGTTTTATAAATACAAAATAATATCATCAGTGAAGAGCAATAGTTTGACCTCTTTTTTCTCAGTTTGGCTACCTTTTATTACTTTCTCTTTCCTGATTTTTCTGGCTAGGATTTCCAGCACCATGTTGGATAGAACTGGTGACAGTAGGCTTCCTTGTATTGTTCTAGTCCTTGGGGGGAAGACTTTCAATTTTTCCCCATTCAGTATCATGTTAAATGTAGGTTTGTCGTATATACTTTTATAAATCTGAGATATGCTCCTTCTATTTCTAGTTTGTTGAGGGTTTTTATCATGAAGTGTGCAGTATTTTACTGAACGTTTTTTCTGCCTCTGTTGAAATTATCATATGGTCTTTGTTTTTGCTTTTGTTTATGTGGTAAATCACATTTATTGATTTATACATTGAACCATTCTTGCATCCCTGGGATGAAGCCCACCCGGTCCTGGTGGATGATAATGCTGCTGATGATGATGATTGATACTGTTGAATTCAGTTTGCCAGTATTTTATTAAGAATTTTTGCATCTGTATTTATCAGGCACATTGGTCTGGACTTTTCATTTGTTGTTGTTCTGTTCTTTCTTGGCTTTGGTATCAAGGTATTAATGGCTTTGTAGGATAAGTTGGGAGAGAATTACCTCCTCAATATTATGGTTGAATTTTTGTTTTATTAGTACCAGGTATTCTCTGTGGGTCTGACAGAATTTGGCTGTGAATTCCTCTGGTCCAGGACTTTTTATTGTTGCTGAGAGGTTTTTATTACTATTTCGGTCTCACTGTTCATTATTGATCAGGACCAGTGTTCTACTTTCTCTCATATAAAAGTCTACAGGCACACACGGAAAGGCAAGAATTTTAGTTCAGACGTGGAAATTCCTCTGGGAGGTGAGGTCCTTCTAGTTCCTTGTTTCAGCCTCCCTCAAGCTCTAGGCAGCAGACTGATGGAAGGGTGATGTCTATTCTATAAGACACATCATACAACAAAGCCTACTCTTATATGGGTATGGATATGTAACTCAAATGTGTTAGTACAGCTCTAATCTAATTCTAAATTCTAACATTTTTGCTGACAGTTACCAGAGCCTTCTACTTATTTCAGTTCATTCTCAACATGAGTATTTCCCCATATGAATAGATATGTGCCGGTTGCCTCCTTGACCTCATGTGCTTTGAAGAAGGTGTTGGCTTTATTGTTGGGAAAAACCTTATCTGCCGTTGAATCAATCCAAATAGTTTCTCCTGGACATTCTGTGGGAAGTGGAATGGAACTGAATCATTAAAAAGTATAGACACATTTTACAATTAGTAAGAGATCAGAGGAAAGAAATGTTAAATAGAATTAGGGAATATCTGCTATTGATAAAGAAGAAAATGATCCTTTTGTTAGAAAACCAGATGTGATCACATATCCACAGATACAAACACACACATAAATGGAGCTCTACCTTTATTTTACCATATTTTATGCAAAAATTTAGTGATAATATTATAATTCACAGAGGAGTGAATGATAAATTTTGTCACATTAAAGGTCATGAAAATAATATGTTATTATTTAAATATATTTTTAATTAGAATACTCTGTAAAAATATTAAGCAAAGATATATATATGTTTATATAAAAATTATTTCAGGTTTTAATGTATATAACATCTCATATATACACAGCTAGATTGGGGGTAGATATATAGATAGATACATATACATCTGTACATTAGGAGGCTTTCAGAATCACATTGCTCACTCCATATGGCTCTCTCAGACAATTTAAATCCAGAAATTGATTACAAGACAAGGATGCCAATGTTTTGTTTTGAAAACAAAAAGGAGTTTTCTTTAACCTTGACTTAGCTCTAAACTCTGTGGCTTAGTAAAATTTAAGTGGCATTCCTCTAGGATTAGAGTGTGTTATCATGTAACATTTTTATAACCATGAATAAAGGACCTGGAAGATGTCTCATTTATACTACTTTTATAATAATTTATATTTAAAATTTCAGTTTTAGGGTCAGCACCTATGTGAGAACAATGTATCACATGATCAATATATTAAACTTTCTGTTCCACTTACCCTGCTACATGTGTAATATACATTAGCATATATTTGTATCTTTGTAGAAATATTATGATTTTTTATTTTCTTGTTTTTGGATTTCCAGGAAGTTTGCTCCTTTATTAATTCTGTCGACACCTTCTAAAACTGTGATGCTAAGGAGCCCATATATTTTGACCAACTTTTTGCATGAAGGAAAACCATTCCTGAATTCCTTATATTGTTGACAGTAGTACTGTGAAGTATATTATTTCAGAGTACACTGCAATGCCAGGGAAGGAGTGGTAAACTAGAACAAGCAAGTTAAGGAGACTCTTGAACTTCATTTGGAATTGGTTTAGCCAGCAGAGTTTGGGGGCAAGATGAGAGAGGGTGTTTTGTTCCATGTCAAGTGTTCCAGCATGACTCAGAAAGTAAATGTAGAGTTTTGAATCTGGTTAGAATTTTTTTCCAATTCTTTGTATGTACTGGGATTTTTAACCATTAAAAAGTGATGGCTTAGGAGACACTAAATGCTGTAATTCTAAAATGTTTTACTACCCATTTTGACTATACAGTACACACTACACACTATACTTGCCTTCTCATTTATCCACAAGTCAGTTCCGTGCATAGTTACAAGACTGCGTCCTCTGCGCTGGACGCTGCACCTGGCACTTCTCTCCTGCTACTTACATTCTACAGAGGAGGCAGAAAACCTAGAAGGATAAAAATGAATAGCCAGGTTAATGCAAAAGATGAAGCAATAAAAAAATTAATTAATAAAAGGAAGAACTATATTCATAGGTATGATCATTTTGATAGTATTGATGATTCTCAACAAACAACTGCCATGTATCTGTGCTGATGTTATAAGTACATTGTATTAAAAATACTGTATGTTGTAAAAAAGGAAAATAAAAGTATAACCAAAGATCCAAAGTAGGTAAGTCCTAAAAAGGGATCTTTTTTAGCTACTTTGATAGGAAAAAATGCTTTCATGAGGTGACAATATTCTAAGTACTTCATTAGTAAGAGAGATGAAAGATGGAAATATGGTCTGTAAAATCTCTGTGTACAAGGAGGAAGAATTTGTTAATGAATATACAAAAAGGAAACGTGGAGTCAGTAAATAGTTTGCACTCTAACAGTGGAATGAGTTGCATGTTTCATAGTGGCAGCCTCAAGATGGCCATCATTAAACTGAGAAAAAGAGATGTAAGGAAAAAACAAAGAAATATATCATATTTGTTAATTACATCTAAGAAAAATCTATTCAATGTACCTACTGGCGTCAAAAACTGACAGAAAGCAAACGGAGTAAAAGCCTACTTAAAATTTTTAGAGAATTGCTTTGCTAAAGAAATCACAAGCTTGGGCAGAAACCAAAGCAAACCAAACAAAAATCCTTTAAGTATTCTAGCATCAAAATGATCCTAATGTCCCCACATTTACAAAGGAAAAGATCATGCAGTGGAAGTTTCAGAAGACCAAAAATATCATATCCTGTTGATTACTATGATTGTGGACAAGGAGGAAAATGGAAAAGAAGAAAAATACCTTTCAGAAGGTGGTGCTAAGAGCCACAGAGCAAAGAGAGAATCGATTCTGATTAGGGCCTCATTAATGCTATTTATAGCTGATTAACAACGGTCATGTTTCTTTATTCTAGTGCGAACCCTCATTGAAAATATTTCATTCCTGTTATTTCATATTATATGAAGGGTTGTATTTGTGGTAAAGCAGAGATAACTTGAGATTTTATATATATGTGTATGACATATATATAAAGGCCTGACAATCAAATTCTCAAACATTGGCAGCACTGTACAAAGAACTGTGTAAGAATTCTTGACCTTGGTACATCAGCGTCTCATAGTTGTGTTCATGTGGATGTGTGGCGGTGTCTTGCTGAGTGGCGTTCATTACGGTTGTTGCATGTTTTTGTGTCCCCTCACGTGAAAGTTGGAGCTTGAATTAGAGCAATGAACAAACAATGAATTTCTTTATAACCTTAGCAAGAGTGGATGTGAAATCAGGGATGAGTTAATCCAAGTTTACAGGAATGAATACCATGAAGAAAACAGCAGTTTACAATTGGATTAAGTGTTTTTTCTGAGGGGAGAGAAAGCAGCATCACCGATGCAGAGATCTCAGAGTGGCCAAAAAAGAGTTACAGTTATCACCTAAACCCATTAAGATGAGCCTGTGTCTCAAAGTCCCTAAGCTGCAGATGACAAAGTGAATGTGGGGAGAGGCAAGATTCTGACACTGCTGGTTTGACTGCACTCTAACACAGCCCCTATGAAAGAAGAGAGTCCTCAAAGAGATAAAAGTAGACCTTCCATTTGATCTCTCAACCCCATTGCTAGTTATGTACCCAGAAGAAAAAAAATCATTTTACCCTAAAGACATTTGCACTAGAATGTTCATTGCAGTTCAATTCACAATTGCAAGGACATGGAATCAATCCAAGTGATCATGAATGAATATAAGATCTTTATCAGACACTTAATTTACAAATATTTTCTCCCAGTTTAGGGCTTTTTTTTTCTTTTGAAAAGCAACAGTTTTGCATTTTTATGAAGTCAAATTTATCCATATTTCCTCATGTTGTTCATGCTTTTGGTGTCTTAAGAAATCTCTGTCTAATCTAAAGTAACAAAGAATATCTCTCATCTTTAAATACTGTACAGTTTTAGCTCTTATGCATAGTTTAGTGAACTATGATCCATTTTAGATTAACATTTGTATCAGATACAAAGTTAGGATGAAAGGTCATGTTTTACTCATGAATATTCAGTTTTTCCAGCACCCTTTTGTGAAAGACTATCAAATTACCTTGGTACTTGTGTTGAGAATCAACTTATCATATACGTGTGAGTCTGGGTCAAAACTATATACTCTCTTTCATTGGCTAATATATTTCTTTCTTAACCTAATGGTGAATATTTTAACCCAGGAAAAATAATAATCTGAATAAAAAATATTAGTCATAAAGTTAACATCTTAACGGGGAAACACTCAAGGCATTTCAGCTATCAAGAAGATGACAATGACTATCTCTACCATGATCCAACCTTTTTTTTTTTTAAATTAAATCATAGCTGTGTACATTAATGCAATCATGGCACACAATGTGCTGGTTTCATATACAATCTGAAATATTTTCATCAAACTGGTTGACATAGCCTTCATGGCATTTTCTTAGTTATTGTGTTAAGACATTTATACTCTGCATCCATGATCCAACCTTTTACCTAAGGTACTAGTTAGTATAATTAGAGAGATAAATTATTAGCCGAAGAGCTGGGAAAATCAGAGTAGAACTATAACCCTTTGAAAATGGTATGACTGTGTACCTGGAAAACCCTAGGAAATAATCCATCAGAAAACTAACCCAGAATATAAAAGAATTCAGTAAATTATAGTATAAAATTAACATACAAAATTCTATACCCTCTTTTGAAAAATAATAATCAGATAGATATATTAAGAAACAGATAGATTTTTTTTTTATAAAGAAAAAAATAGAGTAAATATTTTGGACTTTGTGGGCCATAAATCTTCTGTTGCAATTATTCATATCTCTCATTATAGCATAAAAGTAGCCAAAGATAACACACAAACAAGTAAGCATGCTGTATTCTAATAAAATTTTATTTACAGAAAGAAAGAAGGATTGGACCATTTCTGGCCCTTGGGTCATAGTTTGCCAGTGTATGAGGTAAAGAATCAGAGAAAAGTACTTGGAATAACAATATAAAAATAACATTTGTATAAGGAAGAAGGGGTAATAGTACATTTTGCATTTATCAACTAATTTGTTAAAAATAAAATACAAGAAGAATGAACCAGAGAGCAACAAGTTTGTTTACCTAGAGGAGGTCACTCAAAACAGGACAGAAACTACAGAAGGGATGGGGGAAGGAAAACACAATTTGTGCATTTTACCATTCTGACTTTTGAAACATATTGATGTTTTATATAACCAATAGATGAAAATAAGCAAAATCAATAAGCCTAGGGCAATATCCCAACTGAAATACAAATAGAAACAAATGAACTGCTCTGGACTAAGAAATGAGCAGCGTAGACACACTAAGGTGAAAAAGAATTAACATTAAGAAAAATTTGAATCTAGTATTTGGATTATATTCTTTCAGATTAAAGACAAAAAATGCTATAGACAAATTGGACTCTAGTCTGCTTGTTTTTTTGCAGATGCAGGAGTTGGCAATTCTGGAACAATTTTCTGGGTACTTTAGGATTAAACAAATAAATGGCCATAGGGTTCTCGGCCTTGGTTAAAGGACCTACAAATATGGAAAGGGTGAGACAGAATGAACCCAGTGATGGTGGATTAAAATTGGACATGTCAAAAGCCACTTCTAGTTTTTAACAGATAGACACATAATTATAGATGTTGATGTGCGTACGTGTGTGTATGTACAACCTATTTATATATGTGTGTGCATGTGTTTCCTACGTGCTCCATGGAGAGGACTTAAAAACAGCAACACTGTACCAGCCATGAGCATACCTTACCTGGATTTCTAAACAGCCCTAGGTTTCTAAATATCATTTTCCATGAAAAATAACTTGGTCCCGATAGAGAAATGGCTGATTCTAGTGCTGGAAAATGAAAAGTCCATGATGAGCATAGAATATTTTAATTTGTCAGAATGTAGCAAAATGTTTGAAGAATGATAGATGTCAAAGGACTTAGAAGCCAGTTTCAGGGGATTTTCACTTGCTCAAATTGGGATAATTTGAACATCTAAATAAATAATGATAATAGATTGATATAAGTCCACATAGCCAGGAAGAAAGGAAAACAGGAGGAAAAGAAGGGAGGAAAGAAAGAAGAAAAATAAGCAGGAAAGAAAGAAGAAAAATAAGAAGGAAAGAGGGTAAACCCTCATGGCAAACATGAATGTGAAGGAATTTATGGGATTAAATATTATCATTTAGTAAATATCATGATAGTGTCTATTCAGGCAAGGATTTTCATAGATGGTTTAGCCGGGTTGAAATTTGAGGAATAACGGGTATTTACATAATGTCAAAGTATCTTTCTACAAAATATGTATTAGTTACAAAAGGGAATAGTAGCACTGTTAAAATGGAAACACCTGGTAAATATCACCTACGTGATCAAAGTTAATACTATCAGTCAATGAGATAAATCAGCATTATTTGTCTCTTGATAGGACCCCCTGAGCACATAAGATCGCTTTTGTGGAACACCTGCCAAATGCCTCATTCTACTCATGAGGAAAAATCAGACAAATTGAAATTGAAATACATTCTACAAAATTACTGGCCTGTGTCTTCAAACACACTGGATAATTGTGAAACTGTTGAAGATTAATTTAGCAGACTAAAGAAACATGACAACTGATTGTAATGTGGGACCTGATATTTTCTTTTTCTAAGGATTTTACTGAGATTAACTACAAAAATCTGAGTAAAACCTGCAGGTGAGATAATACATCATACAACATCAATAATACTATCCCAATTTTGAAAATAATTCTGTAGCCATATAAGACAACAGCCTTGTCTTTAGGAAATATGTACTGAGGGAATTAAGAATGAAGAAGCACTGTGGTTATAAGTTACTCTCCAACAGTTCAATAACAAATTATATAGAGAATGTAGAATAAACCAGATATGGTAAAATATTCATTTTAACATTGTGAAATCTAAGTGAAGAGCATAAGGAAAATTTTTGTACTGTTCTTATAACACTTTCATAAATTTGATATATGTTAAAAAATTGCTAAAAGATAAAAAGGAGAACAAGGCCTCCCGGGAAGCAGGCAACTCTCCTATTGCAAACTCTAGCTGGAAAGGTTGGCGACGGTCCATCCTTTGAATGCAGATTGAAATATTGTTTAATATATTAGTCTTGACAATATAATTTCTGAATCAAGATTGTTTGCAAATCAGAGACCATAGAGTTTTTATTACCTACAAGTTTCTAGAAAGTCATGGACCTAGTCAGAGTTTTGTCCTCTAGCAGAGAAGAACTTTCACTAATGAATACATTTTGAACAGATAGTGACAGACAAAAATAAAGTTGCATTTAAATTACAAAGAATTAAAAAATATATATTTATGCTAGGTACATGGCATTCCCAACCTCTGTCACCAGAGTTAGATCTGATTGGAAATTCTTTTAAACTTGTGTACAACTGATAAAATAGTAGTGGCTGCTTTAAGTTATATATACTTCTTTTATACTTAAAGATATTTACATCTCTTCAACTATCTTCCTAGCTTTCAAATTGCTGTTACATAAACCAAAATGTAAACAGATTAAAAGCAGATGTCTCCAACTGCATGTAAATTATTATATTCAAAATAGAACATTGGAGAAAGAGGTAAGACGGCCAACTGAAGCCAACTTTCAGCAGAGGTTCCCGTCCAGAGGAGAAATAATGGCCAGAACCAACCCAATAAAGTGGAATATTGGGAGCTGAGCTAAGAGAGAGGATTGATAGGTTCACATCACCGCTGCTGAGGCAAGATGGGACTGCAAGGAAAATAATTTCAGGTAAAAACCCATCTCAAAGAGGACAGGAATCCTCCCCCTTCAGCCCCTCATGAGAGCGTCTGGAGGCAAGTAGTGAACAGAGGAGATTTGTTTCACCAAAGGGGAGAGAACAACTGAGGGCTGGGACTCCCTCCACAGAGAGATATCACTGCAAGCCCAGGCAGTCTTTTGCCTGGGACAAAAATTGAACTAATATTCCCTTTACCTTCCTGAACTTCCAATCCACCCTTCCCCCCTCTCCTGGAGGTCTGGAAGACTACCCCCTACAGAATCCAGAATGTCTGGCAGATTTTTGCTAGGGTGGGGCATTGCATGGGCTGTAGGGCAGTTGCACTGAAACTATAACTTTAATAGAGGTGGGGAGTCACAAGGGGAGAGAGACTTGCCATGTTTTGGAAGGAGCATAGTGCTGGATTTGTGCCACCGACCACCATAAACTGTAGTAGCACCTGCCGGCACTCCACCTGCTTCTGCTACTAATGGGACACCACCCACCAGCTCCCCAGCTCCCTGCCTAGGTCCTGTAACTTATGCAGCCGAACCGAGGCCACAGGCTCTGCCCTACAGCTCCCCACCCGACTCCTGTGACCCACAGCATATGGCCAGTAGCAATTCCCTCTGGCTCCCTGCTGAGCACCTGGGACCCATGCAGTTGGTGACAATGCCCTCCAACTTTCCAACCAGTTCTTGTGACCTGTGCACAGCAGTATCCCAGAATGGCGGCACTACCCCTGACAGTGGCAGCAGCATCCCTGACAGGGGTAGCAGCTCTGTGGTCCCTCCCTCTGGAGGAAAATTTGGGAGAGACACTTCCCCAATTCTGTGGAACACAGAGGGAAACTGACCGGACCTGCATACTCCTCCAGAGTAACCCCCGGCTGGGCACAGATGCAGGTGGACCAATCCCAGTTTCCAATGATCACTGGAGGGAATCAGGCCTGAACTAGTCCTGCCCGTAGGTCACACAGTGAGATGGCCCAGTCAAGGAGGGATTGTCTCCTCTTTGACTTAGGTGCAAATTCCTTGTGTACTTGAGTATAAGAGAAAGCGGGACTGCAGCCCTGTGTGGTAACCAGTGACTGGGGGGTGACAGTGATGCAAAGTAGGAAAAGATACACCAGTCCCCCTGAAATAATTTTACTGGTTGGGCCTTTCTGACTCCATAAACCACTGGACTGAGTCACACGTGAGCTGCCAGTGGCCCCCTGCTGTCTAGTTGCTCGAGTCCTTTTGAATTCTCCCACTTAGTCTGTGTTTGTGCTGACTGGGACAGGGTTTGGAATATTTGATCTGGGCCAATCACCCAGGGACTCTCCAAGGTTATTCCCTGGTTGTGTTACAGAGGGAGAATCTGATGCTCCTCTCTGTTATTGCCAGTGGGGGAAGGGTATCTTAGTTTCTTGTATTCCTCCACAGCTGAGAGTGTAACTAAAAGTTACTGATCCACTAGGAATGGTCAGAGGCTAGCTAAATACCAGACAGACTCACCTAGCCCCATTATATCAAGTAGATCCCCAGAACCTCAGGCTGTAGTATTGAACTGGACCTTGGTAAAGCTGCAGGGGAATAGCCACAGTCACCAATCCCAGTACTCCAGTAAAGGGCTGATTAATTACATCTCCAGAAGCCCTCAATTTAATTCCACTTTATCAGCTTCTCTAAACAATGGTGAAAAATAACCATGGGGCATAATCAGCAGAAAAACTCGGGCAACTTGAATAACCAGAGGAGATTAACTGCCCCAAGATATAACAAAGGAGATACAACAGAAGATCCTATTCATAACAAATGGCTGAGATGTCAGAAATTGAGTTCAGAATTTGGATAGCAAATAAGATTAATAGAATTAAAGTAAAATTTGAATTAAAAGTTCAAGGAGTAATTCAAAAGTTGGCTCAAGAATTCAAGAATTCAAAGATAAAAATCACCAAAGATTTTGACTAATTGAGGCAAGAATTTGCATCCCTCGAAGACCTGAGAAATACAGTACAATCCCTCAGTAATAGGATGGAGCAGGTGAAAGACATTCCAGACATTGTCTTTCATTGTCTCATACATTGAAGACAAAGCTTTTGAAAGCTCTCAAATGCTCAAAGATGAAAGAAATGGCGAGCAAAGACGGATGATTCCCTGAGAGAGCTGTGGGACCACTCCAAAAAACCAAACATTTGCCTCATTGGAATTTCTGAAGGTGATGAGAATGATCTGAAAGGCAGAGATGCTCTACTCCAAAAGATTTGAGAGGAAAACTTTCCACACATGGCAAGAGATTCTGAAATTCAGATAGCAGATAGTTTCAGAACCTCAGCACTACTCAATCCAAACAAAGTATCCCCTAGACACTTTCCCAAAGTTAATATGAAAGAGAAAGTCCTACAAGCAGCCGGACGTAAAATCATAACCTAAAAGGGGAAGAATATTAGAATGACTGCACATCTTTTTGCTGAAACTTTTCAAGTCAGAATAGGATGGTCATCAACCTTCAAGGTCCTAAAAACAAAAACAAACAAACAAAAAAAAAAACAAACAACGTTCAGCCCAGGATCCACTATTCAGCTAAACTGAGTTTCATTTATGATGGAGGAATCAAATACTTTAATGATATTCACACATTGAAGAAATTTTCCATAACTAAATCAACTCTTCAAGATATTCTCAGACCCATCCTCCACAATGACCATCACAATGCTCTACCAACAAAGTAAAATCACTCAAATATTGATCAAAACCCAACTTCCACAGTGACAAAAAGATTAAAAATGTCCATTGGTCTTTCAAAAAACTTGACACCCAAAATACTACCAGACTTATCAATACTCTAAATTAATGTGAATAACTTAAATTGTCCACTACAGGGGCACAGGTTGGCTGACTGGATACAAAAATTCAGGCCACATATCTGCTGCATACAAGAATCTCATTTTATCTTAAAGGATAAATATAGAATCAGGGTGAAGGACTGGACAACTATAATCCAGGCAAACAGAAAACAGAAAAAATCAAGGGTTGCAATTTTATTTGCAGATATATTAGGCTTTAAACCAACAGAAGTGAGGAAAGACAAGGATGGTCACTTCATATTTGTTAAGGTAAACACTCAACATGATGAGATATCAATTAATATTTATGCACCCAACCAAAATGCTCCTCAATTTATAAGCAAGACCCTAACAGACATGAACAATTCGATATCATCCAGCACCATAATAGTCAGAAATTTTAACACCCCTTTGGCAGTTTTGGATAGAGCCTTCAAGAAGAAACTAAGCAAAGAAATTCTGGACTTAAACTTTGCTATACAACAATTGAATTTAATAGACATCTACAGAACATTTCTTCCTAACAAAATTGAATACACATTCTTCTCATCAACCCACGGAACATCCTGCAAAATTGATCACATCTTAGGTCACAGGCTAACCTCAGAAAATTTCAAAAAATAGAAATTATTTCTTGTATTTTTTTAGATCATGATGGAATAAAAGTTGAACTCACCAGTAACAGGTATCTGCATACTCATACAAAGACATGGAAACTAAATAACCTTATGCTGAAAGATAGCTGGGTCAAAGATGAGATTAGGAAGGCAATTACCAAGAGGTAGATGTATGGAACAGAATAGAGAACCACAAGATGAACCCAGCTACTTACTGTCATTTGATCCTTGATAAGCCAATCAAAAACATTCAGTGGGGAAAAGATTCCCTGTTTAACAAATGGTTCTGGGTGAACTGGCCGGTGACCTGTAGAAGACTGAAACTGGACCCACACCTTTCACCGTTAACAAAGATAGACTCTCACTGGATAAAAGCTTTAAACTTAAGTCATGAAAATATAAAAATACTAGAAGAAAGTGCAGGGAAAACATTTGAAGAAATCAGTGTGGGTGAGTATTTCATGAGGACCCCCTGGGCAATTGAAGCAACATCAAAAATACATTACTGGGACCTGATCAAACTAAAAAGCTTCTGCACAGCCGAGAACACAGTAAGTAAAGCAAGCAGACAGCCCTCATAATGGGAGAAGATATTTGCAGGTTATGCCTCCAACAAAGGTTTAATAACCAGAATACACAGAGAACTGAAACGTAAGAGCAAGAAAAGCACAGTGATCCTGTCTCAGGGTGAGCAAGGGACTTCAATAGAAACCTCTCTGAAAAAGACAGGCACATGACCTAGAGACACATGAAAAAATGCTCATCATCTATAATCATCAGAGGAATGCAAATCAAAACCACTTTGAGATATCATTTAACTCCAGTAATATTAGCCCACATCACAAAATCCCCAAACCAGAAATGTTGGCATGGATGTAAAGAAAAGGGAACACTTCTGCACTTCTGGTAGGAATGCAAAGTAATATGTTCCTTTTGGAAAGATGTTTGGCGATCACTTTGGTATCTAAAAATAGACCTACCATTTGATCCTGCATTTCCTCTACTAGGTATATATCCAGAAGACCAAAAATCACTTTATAACAAAGTGATTTGTACCAGAGATATCTTTGTACCAAAGATATTTGTACCAGAATGTTTATTGCAGCCCAATTCATAATTGCTAAGTCATAGAAGAAACCCAAGTGCCCATCGACCCAGGAATGGATTAATACATTGTGGATACGTACACCATGAAATTATTATGCAGCCTTAAAAAAAGATGGAGACTTTACCTTTTTCATGTTTACATGGATGGAGCTGGAACATGTTCCTCTTATCAAAGTATCTCAAGAATGGGAGAAAAAGTATCCAATGTACTCAGCCCAACTATGAAACCAATTTATAAGCACCCACACTTCCATATAAATGCTATATCCCAACTATAGCCCAAGATGAAGGGGAAAGAGGAGGGAGAGAAGAGGGGATGGGGGAGAATAGGTGGAGGGGGAGTAATTGGTGGGACCACACCTATGATGAAAAAAAAAACAAAACACTACATATGGTTGGAAAAGAAAGGTAATAATTTTGTATAAAAACTAAGAACATCATAGTTTTAATAAATACTGCTTATTATAAAAATAAAATAGAACATTGAAATGGAAGAAAGCCAACCTCAGAATTGCAAGCCAACTTTATGGCCACCTTGTATATATAGAAAGTTGATACCTTGCTAAAATTAAGGTATGTAATCGTTTATCAAGAATGGATTTTTTAAAGAGGCATTTGTTCAAATAATATATGTAATCACTTACTGCACTACCTCAAGCTGTACTTATATTTCTTATTTCCATAGGAAGCTTGCCAAACAAACAAAAAGCCGCTTCTTTTCTCAAAAATTTTCCCCAAACAAAAAAGAAGTGGTTTCGCCTTGATTTTATTCATAATGAAACTAACATAAGAGAAATTTGACTTTCCTGAGAGCCAGTGGGTAAACCTCAGTGTTAAATAAACTTTCTTGTTCCTTTGCTCTTGTTCTGAGGTTGGCTTTGTTCCATTTCAGTGTTCTATTTTGAATATAATAATCTACATGCAGTTGGAGACATCCACTTTTAATTCTGTTTACATTTTGGTTTATGTAACAGCAATTTTGAAGCTGAGAAGATAGTTTAAGAAATGCAAGTGTCTTTAAGTGTAAAAGGAGTTTTTTTAATTTTGTTTATCCAAATGGAAAACAAAGATCTGTATTTTAATTAATTACTACATTACCCATCTGTCCATATCTTGGCTTGATGCATTCATTTTATATTAGATAAAAAAATAATCAGTTAGTTTGCATTCTAATTTTATTTGATTATTTCAAAGACTGGGGCAGTTGGCACATCAAAAGTCTTAAAATATGGAATGGAAAAATTAGAAGCCAGCCAAATGATTTTACACATCTGTGTTCTTATTTACACTACTTTGTAGGGTGCCATGTAAAAAAAACTCATCTTAAAAACTATATAACTATAGTGTACCTTTAATAACTAAACATAAAATATTTTTAAAAATAATATATAGGGCAACTGGGAAAAAATTGGTATGATATTTATAATAAAATCTAGTTTGAAATACAAAATGCTCTCTGCAATTAAAATCTTCTTTAAAACAGGACTTTTCTTGACAATATAGTTGAATTGTCAGCTATATTGTAATACCATATTATTTATTAGTGCATGATATATTCATTTGCAGGAGAAATAGCAAAACAACTAATATTGGAGAAGTTGTTTGGAATAATTTTATGCAACTTCACAGAAAATGACTTCTAGAAGAACATGTGTGCCACTTTTTTCAAAATGACCTATATATTTACTTTATTTCAATGAAATTATTTTTCAAATCAAAATATTTTATGGAATCCATCAATAAAAGAAATGATACAATTAGTTTAGTTTTAAAATTAAAAGCTACTTTTAAAGTTGATTAATTTTAAAAACGGTCTTTGGATGCAGCCAAAATTTTGCAAGTAGGATTTTGGATGACAGTGTATCATTATACCATCTTCAGCAGCTAATTTGTTTTGTATGATTATTGCTGTTATTTTGCTTGTAAAACTTTATAATTCCATTATAAAGAGATAAGATAGTGATTGATAATTATAAATAAATAGATAGTGACTAAAGGCAGGCTCTGATCACCTGATCCAAACAGTGAGTAGCATAGTCTCATATAAATGGTGCCAAGAAAAATATATTCTCTGCAGTCAAAACTATAAATAAAGACAAAGGAACATTTTAATACTAGCTGATGTTCTATCTTCCATCCTCACAGTAGATCTATAATGAGGTAGGCTGGATTCTAATGAAAACCTCTTTGTTTAATTTAACTTCCATTCCAATTCGACGTTTATACCAAAATTGTTCTGAATGTGATCACTGTCTCGCCTCTCTGCTTTGGGAACACTATACATGCTACATTCCACATTGCTTGGTCATTTTTGCTGACTCCTCTCTCTATCCAATTTCTAAATGTTCACATTCTGGACCCCTGGAAATACTATTCCCATGTTTTTCCCCCCATTTCAAGCCGTGCTTTCTTCCTACACTACCCCCCTAACCTATATATGATATTATATAAATATGTGACTTCTATACCTTTGTCTAGCTCTGGTGTCTTCCTGGTCTTCAACCTCCTAATAAGTTTGTATGCCAATGAAACAACTTCAACTTAACCATCCCTGTTCTTCTCTGCCATTTTACGTGACTCCATTATCTAGCCAGAAGCTCAAGAGCAAACTTAAGAGTCATTTTTATTTATTTATTTTTCTTATCTCTTTTTTAGAGTCCCATCGCAATGCCCACTAATTCTACCTTCAAGACACATCTTTTGTCCATTTGTCTCTGCTGGCACAATCCTAATCCAAGCCATCTCCTCTACTCAGGACTGCTGTAGTTGCTTCCTACTTTTTCCATTTATCTGCCATCAGGGTCCTGGCAGGAATTAGATGGTACATAATGAGGTGCAGATGTGCATAAGGAATCAACAGGGATGAGAAAACGTGTCTGGGACAGTCCAAGGCCATGAGGAGCAAGGCAAGGGATTGGTTGCTGGTACCTGGCATGAGCACCCTTGCTCACCATCCCCACCAACATACCAGGCTTTGGTAGGGCACCATGAGGACTAGCAATCCTTAGCTCAGCAGATAAGTTTTGGGAGGAGAAATTTCTCTAATTTCTGTCTCTCTTCACTCTGAATTCTTCCATTGGCCAAATCCAATAGGAAACCAGATGGCAAGAGTGTCTGACTGATACTGTCTACAAAGCCAGACTCTCAAAGGAATTCCAATATCATTACACTTTTTCTTCTATACAGTTAAAAATAGATTTTAAAAAATAGGCTTTATGAATCAAATACTTAAAATACCCATTGAAATTAGAATTAAATTAAAACTTTCTATCAAGCTTCCTTGTGCTTCTCATTTAAACCTCTTCCTTCTTGTCAACCCTCTCCACTTATCCCTGGATTGATATTCTCTTTCTCTCCCTCCCTCTCTCTCTCTTTCTCCCCCCTCCCTCTCCTTTCCCCTCTCCCTCTTCTTTTTTCTCTGTTCATTCTACTTTCACTTGCTCAGACACGGAAATATGTGCTGACTAAATACTTTTGCACATGTCTTTCTCCATCCTTTTGTAAACCACAAAGAAGAAATAAGTCAGTATCTAATGCCACCAATGACAATTAACTTCTATGGAGAATAACAAACAGAGCAAAGTAGAAAGTAGCAGAGGTGTATTACTTTACACACTCTGGTTAGTGGAAAGTCTCCAATGAGTTGATATGTAAGTAAAGACCTGGAAAGAACTGAAATAAGGAGGGCTTCAGGAGCACTCACTGAATAGCATCCAAGGCAGTGAGAACAAGAAATATCTAATTTGTGAGATGAAAGTGGGTTTGTCATGCTTCAAAAATAACAATACAGAATGACTGATCCAGTGGTGAAGAGGAGTGCCATACAGACAAGTCAAAGAGGTAGCCAGGGCGAGACCACAAGGGCTTCACTGAACATTGTGAAGATGTTAGCTTTTATCATGAATGGATGGGCAAGTTGTTGCCAGGCTTTTTTTATTGGGGACATATATGACCTGACCTAAATTTTAATTAGCTCACCCTCACAGCTGTGTTGTGAACAGGCTATAGGAAGGCACAATGTGGCAGCTGGGTGACTGAATAGATGCCTGTACCCAAGCTAGTGAAAATACTGGCTCTGGTAAGAGAAGAGTTACAGGGAGCATTTGGATTTCGGGCATTTTGAAAGAAGTTCAGGCAGGATTTGCTGATAGAGTGGATCTAGAATATGAGAGAAACAGATGTCAAAAATTCCTCCAAAGTTTTAGCACTAGATCGCAACTTTTGACGTTTTTAAGAACTTTATGATATAATCTTTTTTATAGTTCTCAAATCACTTTACATGGATAAATCTTTATCTCCAACATAGCCAGCATCCTGAACTGGGAAATTCCCTGAGACTGGCTTCAATTGCTAAGTGTTATAGCACCTTATAGGCATGCTGTAATTTTTTTTGTTAAATGGATAAATGTACTTTTTATTGTTCTTTTGGACATTGACTTTGATGATGTACTAGTTCTGATGTGTTAGGTTCTCAGATTACAAACTAACCAAAAAAGAAACACGAATTTCCACTTGGTATACAGAGAAGATAATGTGATAGGCTAAAGGATTTGAAAATGAAGGCTCTAAAAGTTAAGTAAGACTTAACTCTCCCAATGTATTCAGTGAATACTAGGTTCAGAGAAGGTTAACTATTATTTAGTTGCACTTAAATTAAGTAGTTAATAGTAAATTTTAGAACGCTATTGACATTCTAAAATATGTCAATATTTGGACATATGGAGAGGGTGAGTTTATTAGAGACATCTTTGCTTGGTTTCTTTCTGAATCTCTATTTGTGAATCATACTTGACGTTTAAGTGCTTAAGAAACAATGAATACATATGTCATTCTACTGTGTTAAATAAAATTGGCACTATAGGTGCATGTAATTGTAACAGATCCAAAGAAGTATATTTCTTTATTTTAAGATACATAGATGTTCTTTGGGGAACAATAGATCCCAAATATTTTTATCTGAGCAGGTTACATATATATAGCGTAACATACATATGTGTGTAAGAATGTTTTAAAAAATTTCCATGGCTACTTTAGATTATTTTTAAAAATCTACTTTCTACTGCAGGTTACTGAGTGTAGAAAACATTTCAGCACCTTAAATGTTCTTCATCTCTTAAAAACTACCGTTTGGAACCTAGATGTATAGTTTTTAATATGTATTACTATACATATGCACATACATATACAACTACATATATTTTTGTTTAAAAAACTACTTATATGTGCACACACATATGCATATGTATTGTATCTAACAAATTCAAAAACTCATCCTAGAAAAAGTGCTATGTACCACTTTGCTGAGTATCGCTATAGTCACTTTTGAAGTACTCTCCTTACATGTTAATATCAAGATTATCCTGTAGAGATGAGGTAATTTCTCTGTGGTAGGATATAATCCCAAAGGTTATGGGGCTCTTGGAAATGTATCTAGTCTTTGGCTCAGCAATTTTATCTCCACATTGCTAGTTAATGTAGAACTGCTCAAATGTCTTCAAAGAAGTCTTTTGGGGTATGTGTGTTCCAGTAAAATTGTATCAAGGCCAGCAGAGAGAGATTTGTAGATACTTTGCTAACCCTTGCTGCACAATATTTGACTGTCACACAAGTTTTTTTGCAACCATCAGAGAACATTCAGCTCCCTCAGCTCAAGTTTTTTTCCCAGTTAGCAGTTACTTCAGGTAGTTTGGTTTCCTTCCAGACTCAGGAGCTCAGAGTTGAGTATCTTCAGGGGAAAGGCACAGACTGGCTCTGGGTTTCCACTGATTTTTAGACTCCAAATCTCCAAATCACTTTAGCACTGACACCTATGTCTACTCTTCCCTCCTTACCTCAGCCAAATTGAAGGCAACAGCCTCATGTTGGGAAACATCTTCAAATCAGTTTGAACGTATTACTACTTCTTCATGAAATTAGTTGAATAGAATATTTGCATCATATAAGATTTATGATGTTACTCTCTAACAGTGTTTTTAAAATTGAAAACTTCAAATTGACATAAAGAATCTGTCTTAAGTGCATCCTGCATACCACCCAACACCCACCACAATGAATTGCCAATTTTTTCATTATGATTTCTTCTTCTCTTTTTCCTTTTTTATTGGGTTGAATAGTGCCCTCCCAAAATTTATGTCCTTTTGGAACTTGAGAATGTGACCTTTTATGAAATAGGGTATTTGCAGATATATTTAGTTAAGAATTTTGAGATGAAATCTTCTTGGCTTTAGGGTGAGCCCTAAATTCATTGAGTGGTTGTCTTAGAAGAAGAAACCAAGGTAAAGGGAAAGCCATGTGAACATGAGAGATTGAAATTATGCTACCAGAAGCCAGTGGGACAAAGCCAAGAAATACCATATGCTCGAAGAAGCAAGAAAGCATCGTCCTCCAGAATCTTTAGAGGGAACACTGAAACCTTGACTTTGGACTTCTGCCCTTCAGAACAAAAATAACACAAATTTCCTTGTTTAAACCACTGAATTTGTAATAATTTGTTACAGAAACTGTAGGAAACTAATACGTTATCCATTTTGAGTTTCTTTCTTTTCTACCATTTCCTTTCTATACATATCACAAGGAAGCCGAGGGGAGCTCCTTATCTGTAAAATAATCCCACATATGTCAAGCAATTTCCACATTTAAAAATGACCTCCATCCATTTTCTTCAAATACAACATTATAAAGCCAAGCTTGTAATTTTAAATTCACATCTATGAATTTTTTAATTAAAAATGAATTTTTCTCCAGCAGTAGTAAAAAGCATTTTATTTAATATTATTTTTTCATTATCTATAAACTAGTTTCTCTTACAAGGGTATTCCAATTTCCTCACTCTCTATTTTTGGAAATTCAAGTTTTGAGGTATTTGCTAAACTAAGTATTGTCATGTACGTCAACTTTTGCTTGTGTAAATTTTTAAAAGGGTATTTAGAGAAATAGAAAATACTGAATAGAAATGTATAAGCATTTTTAATTCCTTGATTCATAAAGCAAAATGCTATTTACACATCATTCATATGCAAGAGCATTAAGCATCAGAATTGTAGTTTCCACCTTACTTTATGAAAAAAAGAAAATTTTGTATTACTTAAATATAGACTTTTAATTATCAGAAAATTTGAACAATTTAAAAACATTTAACATTTAATAATAAACATATTAACTTTTTTTTTTTTCAGTTTTTGGCCTTGGGTAGGGTTGAACCTGCCACCTTTGGCGTATGGGGCCGGCACCCTACTCTTTTGAGCCACAGGTGCTGCCCGAACATATTAACTTTTTATATAAGCTATTTTAAAAATTTATCTGCTATGTCCCTTGTCCATTTAAGGACTATATTAGTTTGCTAGGGCTTAGCAAATTATTGCACTGTATAGCTTAAACAGGAAGCTTTATTATCCCATAGCTCTGGAGGCCAGAGGTCTGCAGTGAAGTTGTAGGCAGGAAGCGCTGTGGAAGAAAGATCCCTTCCACACCTCCCTCCTAACTTCCAGGGATTTGCTGGCAATCTTTGATTTCCCTTGGTTTAAAATTACATCATCACTCCCACTCCTGCATCTGTGCCTGCGTGTTGACGTGGCATCCTCTTATGTGCATGTTTGCCTGTGCCCACAGCTCCCTTTTTTTTCTTTTTAAACTTTTAATTACATAAGAAGACACGAATCACTCCTAGTAGTAAAATATCCAATCATTATATAAAGTTTAAATTCCAATTCTACAATTCTACTCCACACTGTTATCTATCGTGTATATTTTTCTATACATTTGCAAACATCAAAGTATCTCTAGAAAAGATTTTGTTGCATTTTTATGTGTTTATGGCATCATACTATAGAATTGTAAAGCATATTGGCCTCTGTGTTTTCCACTTAATATTACGTGGAAAACTTTCATTCTTTATGCTGGACATTGTTTTCTTTGGTACCCTCACACCAATAGTTTCTTTACCCACTGAGGGGCATTTATTACCAATGTTTCTGCTATGACTGGAAAAAGAAAAAAAGGAGCAACAATAAACCTTTTACTCATACTTTGTTTGGATAAGATTAACAGGCTACCTATAACAGAACACTGACTTTTGAAAGAATGACTTAAGTAAGATAGAAGGCATTGCTGTGATTGTTTTTATTTCACAGAAACAGTAGAAACTACCTGTCTAGAGCTGGTATGGTGGCTCTTTCGTCTTCTGGAACCCAACTTGTTTCTTACTCTTCAATTATAGTGGTCTGTGGCTTCCATCCTCAAGGTCACCATGAGTTCCAGGATGGCTACTCAAGATCCAGCCATCAAGATGACATTCAAACAAAGGAAGGAAGAAGGAAGGCAGGCCAAACAGAACACACCTTCAAATGGAGTCAGATTCTTTTAAGCAGCCTACTTGAACATTATACACACACTTCTCTTTACATCTTATTGGCCAGAACCTAGGCCTTCAAGGGAGAAACTTTCTTCTAGCTATATATATTGTCAACCCCAAATAAAATTGGGATTCTGTTATCAAGGGAAAAAAATAAAGTGGAAGCTGAGTAAGCAACTGTCTAGTAATAGTCTGCCTTCCTTCACTCTTAGGACCAATGCAGTTTAAATTGTCTCCTACCCTAGTGGTAGCTGATGGTAGTGTGACTCCATGCATACATCTAATGTAAACATGTATGCTATGCCATTTTCTATTGATATTGAGCAGAAATTGAAACCATAGGGGAAATCTTATAAGCTTTTCCCCCAGTGGCTTGGAGCCCTTTCCTGGTGCAGTCATGCTAAAAAACACGCACAGCTCTGGCTGATCATGTGCTCTGTTGGGAGGCGTCACACTGGTCATTCATTTGCCAACTTTCAAGTCAAAGGGCAAAAGTGCTGCAATTCTTGGCCACAGTATCTAGTTATAGATTATAAAAGTCATTGAGAGTTCTAGGAAATAGTTTAGACTGTGTAAGAAATTCCAGGGCTACTGATTTTTATCTAAGAAGGAAATCAATTTAGGTTGTAATCCACTGATGTGAAAACATCTGGATCCACTGCCTTTTCAAACACTTGGATATTTGACATTTATTTTGGTATTTGGAACTTATTTCACTTGAAGTCTAGAGAATTTAGTTACTAAGGACCTACTATTAATCAAGAACAAGGTGAGGCTTTGATGGAAAGATTAACATAGCAAGATTCTTGGTCTGGGAGCTTTTGGACTACTAACGTAGATAAATAATATGCAGTAAATTTCATGCAGATTATGGGAGATCAGGGCCTGAAGGGATGACCTGGGGATGATGATAATATCCCTATTTTAAATAAGAGGAAACCCTCATTTTGGAATTACACAACTTGTCTGAGGTCACATAGCTAGTGCAGCATCCAGGTAAGATTCTGAGCCTAGGTGAGCAGGACAATGGGTACCAGTCTTCCTTGGTGCCTTTCTTCCTTCAAGGCACCATCTGGATTCATCACTGAGGCACTCAGAATAAACCGGGAGCCATGTGGAAAATAGACTGAAAGGAGTCTGGAACCAGGAGCAGTCAGAGGGGTCAAGAGTCTGAACTTGGCCTGAGGCAGTGCAGGACAGGGAATTCTGGAGTTGCCAGCAGATTTTGTGTCTGGTGAGGGGCCATTTCTCATAGCTGGCACCTCTGGCTGCATCCATATAACTTGGGTGCTTAGCAGTCGTTGCCCAATATTTGTGGAGTGAATGAACAATGGCAGAAAGTCAAGGTGATCTGCAGGAAGGCGGAGATAGACAGCTCTGAGGGAGCTTCCTTCCCTTTTAGACTAGATCCCTAGGCAGGGAGGAAGGCAGGCAGTCGTGCCCTGAGCTCCCGTAAATGTGCGCGGAGTCCCTGGCCGGGGCTGGCCCTTCACTCACTCCCCGGGGTCCACTCCACTGGCCTGACACCCGCGGCCTCTGCGCTGGGCAGCAACCACATCCCTCTTTTTTACAGGCACGCCAGTGGTACTGGATTAGGGCTTGCCCTGATGATCTCTTTTTAACTGTCTTACTTCTGTAGAGATACTATTTTCAAATAAGGTCACATCAACAGATAATGTGCATATCTTTGGCAAGGGACATAATTAAACTCGAGCAGAGTCTGAGGGTTCTCCTTTTCTTTATAAACATTAAAGATGTATTTTTGTAATGTTTTTTGCAAATGTGGATATGTTCCAGGCATGTTCCTTGACTTCTCTTTTTGATTGAAAATGACTTTGCTTTCTTTTTATTATTGCTTCCATCATTCTGTATTTTACTCAAAGAATTATTTTTGTATGACCAAATTCACTTACTGGTCTGAACGTTAGGAAGTCCTACCCTATGCAGAGATTTAAAAATTACTAATTTCTGTTTTCCCATCTCTATTAATAAAAGTTTCATCTTTTTTAACATTTAAATTTTGTGTTCATTTGGAATTTATTTGAAATCCTTGTAAAGGATAATTTTCCTGAGAATATTTTGATATGTGAAAACATGTACTGTGCAATATTTTTCTCCCTGTGCTGTACTTGAACAAAATCTCACTGCTCTAAAGTTATCCTTTTTGCTTTGCTCAGTCTTGAATACAAGCTTCTTTCCATTATCCTACATTATACTTCTTTAATTTACGTTTCTAGAAGTTTCAGATCTGCCACCATTTAGGTTTGTGACTTTTAGCAAGACATTTAATGTCTCAGAATTTTGGGTTCATCTTTGTAAAATAAAAAAAGGAAGGAAGAACATTTCCATTATGATATCTCTTGAGACCTAAATTTTAAGGGTCTGCAAAACCAGGCTCTTGTAAAATGAAGATGGTTTAAATATGCGTAGCCAGACGGAAGGTATTTACATAGTAGAAGTGGTAATGGACTCAGAGTCACAAGACAAGGTGTTCAATTTTAGCTCGGATGGTGTGAATTTTCAAAATATATATATATTTATTCCTTTTAGAGCTTCAATTTATTCTAATTCAACAGAAATGGAATTCCCTAAAATATTAATATTTTGTTCTAAGTAGATTAGGGATGTTCTTGGTAAATGCAGAGAAAAGAATTTGTTCCCAGCATTGAGTATTTCAATGACCATTATGGAATGGTTGATGGAAAAGTGAAAGTGATGTACAATAAGCCGGGACAACATCTTTCAACATTTTAAGAGTTGATTCATATTTTAATGGAAAGAATTACCAGTTGATATTGTCATTTCTCTAGGTTAGCGTATTTATCATAAAGATATTCCCTCTGCTGTGTGACACAGTTGGCCAAACATAAAAAAGAATAAATGAAATCTGGTGGTCTCAAACTATTGCATGTCTGTTAGAAAAGTTGTTAGCAATTATGAAATTAAAAATTCCTAAGGCATACATCTGATCCAGCTGCTCAAAGGAAAGATACAAATGCAACTGGAACAAATTATCCAAATGGAAGCTCATTTTATTTTTTGCCTCTTCGCCATTGAAGACAACCTTGAAGAGCATCTTCTGTGCTGTTCCAGGAGGAGGATCTCAGCCTCACTACTCTATCACTGGGTACCAGGCAGGCACCGTCTGTGACACAGCCAACTCTATACTCTTCCCTCTCATTTCCCCTCATCAAAGGGGTAACTCAATTGAGAGCCCTTAAAATAGAGCAAAATGGTCAAATGGAAGAAACTTCAGTGCTTATAATTTATAAGGTTGTCTTCATTCTCATTTTCTTTTCCTAATTAGTTCTGACATATTTATGAAATTATTTTTCTTACTGTGTATCCTCATAGGTGAAGTGAGAAAAAACCTGGAAAAGCCAAAAAGTGAATCTTTTGCTCCTTTGTTTCTCTGTGTATGTGACATTTTCCTTACTCAGCATGAGAACCATCATTTTTTATGCTTGGTATGGTTGGAGAATATATTGCAGCAGAAAAGAAAAGAGAAAGACATGATTCGGATTTAGACACCAAAACAGGATTTTCAAAACTTTAGCTAGAAAATTGACTTGGATTCCATGGTGTATGACTTGTCATCTATGATATGAAGAAACAGACTTGAAATATAGAATTTTATGAAGGGAAGTTACGAGTAAAGGGCAAATAGAATCATGGTCCCAACAGATTGAGAAAGCAGAAAACTAAATTAAATGTTGGATTAACAACACTTGGCCTTCTTTGGGGGATATTGTTCTGGAGAACCCTATAGATTATTATGGATGACTTGAAAAACACACTTTACATTTTCTATGGGAAGACATAACATCCAGGCAAAGACCCAGCACACAGGGTCCCTTAGTGGTATTAGAGGAAGTCAGCTGTACAAGAGAATCTGAAGCACCACTTCTGCTTCGCCAAGGCTAGTATATGATTGAAAAAAGAACACCAAAGCACCTGGATGCCCTCTTGATGGGTGTGGAGAGATGTAGAGATGGCTGTCAGGCAGCAAGGCCTGAGGTTGAAGCAAAGAAAGCACAACAGCTGCAGTTTGGGGAACATAATAATCTTGCTGTGGTTACAATTTGCTCCCTAAAATTAGATGGGACCATTCCCACTAATCTATCTCAGGAGCTCCATGGGCAGAGTAGCCTGCCCACCAAGACATTTGAGACCTCCGCCCCAGCTAGAGCTGCAAATTCACATTAGCCACATCCAGGATGAATTTAAGCTTTCTGGTGCATGAAACTTAAATGGTTTTTGGAGATTTGGGGGAAGTATAAGAAGATTACAGTTAAGAAATTGAGAATGAAAATGAACATATATATTCTAAGTGGAAAAAGAATTCATCAAGAAAATTTTAATTTTCAAAAGCCATCCAATGCTTTAGAAAAGGCAGGAGGTAAAGAATACAACTAATTCTTACAATCAGCTGCCTGACTCACCCCTATAATACATTTTCCCTCTACATCATTGACTGCTTAAACTTTAATTGTCTTTGAAAAATGATCATTTTGTAATGCCCATCTATAGAGAAATTAGAAAAGTAACTGCCTCTCCTCTGGAAAGGTTAGTAGAAATTTGCTTTAACAAAATTATCAATTTAAAACTAATTTATTGAAAACTAGTATCAGTTTAAGAAAAGTTATTTTCTGCTTCACAAGTTATAATTAGTAATGCCAGGTACATTTTTACTACTGCTGTTCAATCTGGAAAGCCCTTCATGAAGCTTCTGTCCTTTATGAGCTTTGAAATTTCAGGACATTTCAAGTTTCCTTAAATACTCTGTAAACTGACTACATTATTCCTCGAAGCCTTTCAAGACTGCCAGCAATAATTTAAGTTACATGGCAGTAACTGCAAACTACTGAAATATTATTACTCCAAACTTCCATTACATACATTGTCAGCTAAAGGTCCCCATAGGCTAATTCCAAAACTTCCCGGGGCCTCCCTAACCCTACTAGACAAGAGAGAGACTGTGACAGAGAGGAAATAGACAGTGCTTTTCATCCGTTGTGGTCATTTCTCATTAATTTTGCAAATTTTATAAATATAAAAATTTACCTTATAAATTCTAGAATCCTAGAAAGGATTACCCAGAGTCCCTTCCATAAGCTTATTCTATGTGACCGTCATGGGCACTCTAGGTTTGGCATGAAGAGGCGCCCCCAAATTTGGAAATGAATGGGCGAACAGGGAGATCTGAGAGAAATGAATGATCTGGTAGAGAACGTGTAAATGTTAAATATGTTTAATTGATTCTCGTGGACCAGGTTTACCATATTAGATAATTGTTCTATTCTCCACTTGTCTCCCCAGTTTCTCCCTTCTAATTACCCACAAGCTGGAGGCTTAAGTAAACATTGTCTCCGTAAATTTTAAAAATAAAAAAAATAAAGGGTGGTGTTTTCTTTGTTTCCTGAATGTAACATAAATAAATGTGAGATAGTATTACATGTTTTGCAAGTTGAGATCTCTTTTAATGTGATCATAAAATTGAATTATACTATCCAAATTTTTCTTTTTTTTCTTTTTTTTTTTTTTGAGACAGAGCCTCAAGCTGTCACCCTGGATGGAGTGCTGTGGCATCACAGCTCACAGCAACCTCCAATTCTGGGCTCAAACGAATCTCTTGCCTCCACCTCCCAAGTAGCTGGGACTACAGGCTCCTGCCACAACGCCCAGCCATTTTTTTTTTTTTTTGGTTGCAGCCACCATTGTTGTTTGGCGGGTCAGGCTGGATTCGAACCCACCAGCTCAGGCTTAGCCCGCTGAGCCACAGGTGCCAAGCCATATCCAAATTTTTCTGATTTCCTTATTGTATTTATTTTTGTTATTAGAACTATTAGGATAAAGGCTTTAAATTTCTCAGTAAAAACCATTTACTATTATTCCAATGTAGATGTCAAAGACTGGCACCCAGTAATATCAGGAGTTGATGGGAACTGATCTGTTAGGTACAAAAATTTGAATAGTTTATTGCCCTTTGCAACTACTCACTGCATCTTCTATTCTCCTAAGATTAATCTGTAATGCACACTAAGTTGTTTCACCATCTTCTCTTCTTGCCCCTTTAATATTATCTGTGCCCATGGACTTGCCAAGTAATAGACTCCAAATCATGAAGATGAGCAAGAAATCACATTGATTAGTCCTGGTAAGTCCTCACATTGAGTTGCTGACCCAGCACATTTCCCGCTTTGCTAATAGACAAGAAGGATAGCACTATAGAATGGATTCAGTTAACAAGCATTGAGTACTCCCCATGTGCTCCTTATTGAGCACCTACTTTCCCCAGGGATGAGAGTAGTGAATAAAATAGCAAATAAAAAAATCAATTTAGGGGGTAAGGTAAGAACAAATATTTTATAGGGTGAAATATGAAGTGAATTAGTCAGGTCATAAGAGAGAAGATGATCCAAGGCCAAGGGGATGGTGTTTCAAAAGTGTAAGGTGCAAACGTGGCACATTTTCAATTGAGAAAAACAAAAAACAAAAAACTTGGGTGGTGTGTTAGATGTTAGACTAAAGTCAGAGATTAGAAAACAATCAGGAGTGGACTTTCTACAGGGAGGGATCTGAGTGACTGCTGGAAAGGGTTATTCCTTCTCTCTCCTTAGAGGTATAAATCTTTAATTAAATAATTAAGGATAGAGCAGAAGTTGCATCTTGCCACTTGCCTTTCAGAATCCTCCTTTAAATGTGAGATCTACCATTTTAATACATTCAGAGTGAAAAATATGGTTAGGATTTTTTACAAACTCCAATTTGCCTTGATCCTGATGACTTACATTGTTCATATGGAATTTAAACAGGTTCATGCTTTTCAGACTGAACATAGAAATAGTTACTACCAAAAGCCTGTCTTCAGTAAGCACTTTCAAGTATGTTATATCATATAATCCTCAAGAAAGCACTCTGAATTATTACCAGCATTTTCTAGAGTAGAAAGAGAAGGGGTTTAAAGATCTTGAACTTGAAGTTAAACTAATACATAGGCGGAGAATCTGAAATTGAACCTAGGTTTTCAATATCCACATTTATAATAAAGAAAAGTATAAATTTTGAACAAAGTTTAATTTAAAATAATCCCATAAAGGAAGCCCTTAATACTTGAGTTTTTTTTGAGAGCTTTAATACATATGCCTATGAACTAGACCATCCATAATAATAAATCTTCAGTTTAATAATTTTCAAAATGTTTGCATTTTGACTGCACAACTTCAAATCAAAAGAAGTCTTAACTAGGAAAAAATGCATTATGTATACAAGGCTGTGTCCCAAATTTCCAATTATTTTGATGTGTTATGCACTCTGTCTTCAGAACAATCAATTAGACTCTTGCCTCCTGACGTGAATTTCTGAATACAAATTAAAAAAGAGAGGCTGTATATTGCATCAGAATATAGATCTAAAACATTATTCAGATTAGTCTGTAATGTTCCATTTAGATCATGGTTATAATCAGGAAAAAGAAATTACATGTACTCATGCCAACAATGACAAATACCTGTGTCATTCTGGAAAATTATAATTTATATATTAATTGGCATTTCAGAGGTGGCTTAACGTTCTCTGGTAAATGATGTAATTGATATTGAAAGACATGTATTAAAGATGTGTCACAAGGTGTATGCTGTGGTGATCTACTTTAATCAATGGAGAAGTACATATTGGGTGGTACAAGTAGGAAAAATATCAAGCCTAGTGTGCATAAAACACCTGATCTCATCCCTGTCATGGAGTGATAATAATAGAGTGACTCTCCTTGTTGCATAACAGATGAGAAAATCAGCATTTAAAAAATAATCTAAGACAAAATCAACCACGGAATATTTTAAAAAGCTCAGACTGTAAGTAGAATTTTGTTAGAATGGATATGATTATTTAAAATTCAGAAATTTTATACCCACTTTATTTTATTTAATATTTAAATAAAATATTTAATTATTTTATTTGAAGAATATTACCCATTTGAAATGGTTCAGAAATAAAGTCTAAAGTACAAGTGAAATTCAGTGTATCCTTATGAGAAAGATTGTTTTAACAATAAACTGCTGAGATGATGCCACAACTAACCTTGTCAGTCTAGGCACAGATGATGGGATCAAGATTATAATACATAATTTAAAGATGACCAATGGTCACGAGTGTGGTGGCTCATGCCTGTAATCCTAGCCCTTTGGGAAGCTGAGGCAGGAGGGTCACTTGAGGCCAAGAGTTTGAGCCTCTTGTTACTCTAGTCAGGGCAACAGAGTGAGACTTTGTCTCAAAAAATAAATTAATTAATTAAATATGATCACTGATAATCTGCTTTTGAAAGAGGCCAATCCTTGCTAATGTGGCCAAGATAAAATGAGGCCTAATCACATTTCATATTGAATGATAATAAAATGATCATTCTTAACATAAATAACTACTAAAGCCATTTGATCTTACTCAGAGCCCTCTGATGCACAACTCAGTTTTATAAAAACTGAGATCCAGACTCAGAATGACAGCATGGTTCAACAGACATGTGAACATTTTTGAGCATTTTTAAAATAAATCCTGTACCAGACACCTGGTCTTGTTTTTTCTTTATAGATTTTTGCAACATATTTGTATCTCGTACTTAGGATTTAAAGAATAGACTTCTTACCTTAAATGGAGTTGGGTAGAATAAAATGAAGAGGATGAGATACTCCATTAATAATGGGAAGCAAATAATTTAGACTTTGGTAGTAAATCATAAATTAGTTTACCACTCCATTACGCTGTTGTTTCAGAATGACATATCTTACAAAGTCAAGGCTTTGGGTCACACAGCAGGCATCCAATTAGAGTGGTTTGGAGATGATATGGTGTGGAAGCGTTATTAGAATAAACTGCAAGTTTATGGTAACCCTATGCTATCTACATGGAGAAATTCTGATTATAAACACTAACAGAATTATAGAACTTCGATTTGTCAAATACATGTGACTGCTGCCATCACCCTTTCTACATTTTTAACTAAAGATTCAAATGTGAGCTATTTATTTTACTTGGTTTGTTTGTTGCTAGGTTATGGCCAGACATGTCAACCCATTCTTGCTGGACTCTGGGCTGAGATCTGAAGCGTGATCTACTTATCTACTGGGAAATGTTTTTTTTCATTCATAATAATAGAAATGCTTAATAAATACTCCCTTTCCTTGGGCAGGATGTTACATTGGTTGTCCTACTGCTTGAAATGTAGTAGCAATCTTCTGATGATGGGAAGAAAGTCTAAGACTGAGCCAGTACAAGGAGTACAATAGAAAAGAAGAGCTTTGGTCTTCGATGATGCTGTTGAGCTCTCAGGAAAGCCCTTACTTCACACCCTTCTTGTGTAAAAAAATGAAGTTTCATCCGTGAAGCTCACTTAGTTTGGTTTCAGGCCTTTATAAGCAAAGCTATCCTGACGGTACAACCTTCCTCTATGCCACTGAAGGAAACCCTTCAGCTCAAACTCAGAGTTTGCACTCCTGTACTCCAGGCTATGCAATAGCACAGGTGACCAAGGGCAAGGTATGTATGGGTAACCTAAATTCCCAGCTGCATTAACTTTTCATGGTTGAGGGCAGGGCTGTGGTTGGTAAAAATTATAATTTTACTTACTGAAATGTGGACTTTCAGAAGGTTAAGTGAGAATTAATGGTTGGGATATCTGACATACCAAGACATCTCTAATCATTTCTTTACCACCAAACCTCATTCTCCCATCTTCCTTTCTTTTGCAGTTATGATGATTTGCCACTTACGAGACATATCCAGTAACTACAGTTGGAATTTGTCACTAACCTTAGTTAGCATCACTATGCAAAACCTCACCCAGGAGTGCCAATGTACCCGGGATAAGTTGTGCAAGTTGTCAGGATATTGACAGAAACTAGATGAGACAGAGTAGTCTTGGGTATTAAAGATGCTTTGCCCTGAATACAGGAGCATGTACTTGGAATACATTTACTTTTTTTTTTTTCACTTACCAGGAAGTTACTTTAAACCGCAATTGCCAACTCTCTAGAGTTTAACAGCTGACTGATCTAACTGATGTACAATTATACTAAGCCTACTGCAAAGAGCCAGCTTTGGCACAATTTAGGCAAAGAAATTCAATGATTTGTGAAGAAAGGACAGATACAGTAGATCCATCACTTGACCTGTATTATATTTGAAGCCTATATATTATATCTGAAGCCTGTATTATATTTTCTACACTGTGCTTCCTCCCTGCTAGCAGCTATGAGGGACTGATAAAGGAAAGCTCCTGGAGTGCTAACGGGCCTTTGCCCTTTCTTCTCTGGCTAGAAAAGCTGAAACTACAATAGAGCTGTTAATTATAAGAGGAATGTAGCGACTATCAACAGAAGCAAAAGTGGATATGATAATCCAGATTTAGGGAATAAAAAACCTAGAGATATTTGCTTACAACTTACAAAGTATGGAAGGAAATTTAAAGTATCCCCTAAGAATCTATTTGATCTGTGTAATGAGAGAAACTGTATTGGCCTGACAACAGTGGGAGCCATGCTTCTCTCATACCCACAAGACATTGTGTCAACAGCGTGGTGCAAACAACTGGGTGCAAATTCTGGCTACTTATGTGAATTTGTGCTTCAGTCTTTTCAATTATAAAATAAGGATAAAAGGACTCCTCAAAAGATTGCCACAAGAATAAAGATAATGCGTAAAAATACTCAGGAAAGTTCTGTAAATATTAAATATTAAATTTTGTTATTGAGGCTATTTAGTCTCCTTAGATATAATGAGCCTAAAAGCAATAAGAAAACCAAAAACTAAAGAACCTATAGCACAGACTTCTATCATTGGTTTATACAAACTATGACCACTTTATTTTGTCTTGTTAAAAAAGTCAAAAAATACAAAGCCACATGATTACTATTTAAAGAAAGAATACCTTGAAAAATTTTAAGACATTGACCCCAGGGTCCAACTGCAAGCTTACAGTATTGAGTGGTAAATGATTGAGATTGAACTTACCATGTATGTGGAATACATGGTTCATATTTTATCCAATCATCACAGCTCTAACTCAGGAGTATAGTAAACTTAAGGTATTTAGTCTTTGAAAATAAAATCAAACTAGTGGTTCCCTAACCCTGGGACAAATGGTTTTAAGATGTTGATGACCAGGAGGAAGCCAGTGGTGCTCTTCCTAATCACAAAATGTATAAACCCAAATAACATTCCTCTTCCCTTAAAATGCTTACAATTTCCATAACAAAAAAGATTTCCCAGGTATGGGTGATTCTTTTATTTCTCGTTTAGTCTGGTAAAATAAATGGATTCCTGGAACATCACGTTAGTTTACCAACAACTTAGCAGGCTTTAGTTATTTTTGCAGGGATTTTAGGGACCTCTTTATGGAAGCAGACTAAGCACCACGGCTATACAGGGCAGGAGAAGACATAGAAGAAATTAGTCCTGAAGAATGTGGACCACTTCATTGCCCCAGGACATTATGCTTCATCAATACTGGAGTCTATGGAAGAGGAAGGAGTAAGAATTCTAAATAAAAAAGATAAAAATGTGTAATAGGGGTTAGAAATAAAGTCCACAGGAATATATGAAAATTCTTATCAGTCTAAAGATATGAGGTATATTTTAATTGCTTCCTAAGTTAAGGACAGCTTTTAGTACTTTTAATTTAGAAGGAGGAAGAGCATTTCAATGACCTCTTATTTGGGTGGCACCTTATTTTTCTTCCCAGAGATCTTCACTGCTTAATTATTCATTTTGGCTGTTCTACTGTGCTTCACTCTGCATGCTTTACAGAGCCACTGAAGAATTTTAAACTCGCCCAGCTGAAGTGTAAGTTTGCTTTCTACTTATTCTTCATGATACTGCTGATTTTCTGAGGCCTAGACAGCAGAATTCCAAAGTGTTAAAATCCCAAAGGAGGACATTTAGTTGTGTTCTTGAAAGTCTAGGGAAAAAGTTGTACAAATACCTTGCAGCAGAAATACCACTTCCTTTTAGAGAAAGAAAAGTTGATTCACCAGAGCCCTCTAGAGCACAAATGCCTAATCATGAGATACAAGTGACCCTGAGATGTGAGTTGACCCCGGCGACCTGGCTAGTAACTGATCTTCCAAGCTACAAGTCAGACTATGACCAGATGAAATCCAGATGAAGTGATCTGTTCAGGATCAAGCGTCTGGGCCCCCAGTGAACCAATTCTCCCCCATTCATTGACTCTACAGGGAGCGTGTTGTGTTCTTTCCCTCTCAACCTGTGTCAATGGCTTCATAGAAAATTCTCTCTATTCCACTTAAAGTGGATAAACTCTTAAAGGATGTTTACGGATCATTTTGGTAGTGCAGTCCACAGTGGACTGCTGCAGTATTTGAGCATTGAAAAGAATAAGCTTGAAAGGAAATAGAGTAAGGGAATGCTTCCGTACGACAGAGCTTCAAGTAGGACAGTTTGCTGTGCCTGGAGGGAGGTCTAGAGTGGCGTCTTCCTTTACCTTGATTTGGAGACAGTGGAAAACATTTGGCTAAGTTGTCAAGCACCTGGAAGTAGTACAGTTGGAGGATTTGTGTTCAAAGGTTTTAGATAAGGAATACATAGATGCAGCTTTTAAGAGAGAATGGCCAGAGACTCATCATTTCCCTGGAAAAGTTATTTGACAGTCAGTATTTTCCTTCCTCAGCTGGTCCCAATTCTTGCAATGCACTCAAGAACATAGTGATAAATATGGAAAGAACAGGGATTTTGTTTGGGTCTAATAGCTTCTTCTCTCCTTGCTTACATAATTCCATCTGCAGCCATTACTGAGGGCCAGACTTATTAAGAGCAAGCTTTGAATTTCTGAGAGGCATATTATATTTAAAAACTGGTAGCTGCTGGCATGTTAATTGCATTAGGTCTTTTACAGCATTAACACGACAATTACTTGCCCTCATCAGAAGACACCATTTGGAATCTAAATTAGCTTCCGTACCCATCTCGCTTCTGCCTATGACATAGACTTACTACCTCATATGCCACCAAGTTCTCACATTAATATCAGTTCTGTTCGCGGAACTCATTTGACAGAAATACAAGTAAAGCAATGAGCTGGGTTTGTTTTGTTCTTTATTTTCTAGTTCCCTGAGGTATGACATCAAGTTGATAATTTGTGATTTTTCTGTCTTTCTGATAGAAGGATTTAGTGCTATGAACTTTCCCCTTCGCATTGCCTTCCCTGTCTTCCATAGATTTTGAAATAAAATCTTGTGCCACATTTTTCATTCAGGTTAAAGAATCTTTTGATGTTCATCTTAATTTCATGATTGACCCTAGGATTGTTCAGAAGTGGGTTCTTTAATTTCCATGATTTTTTGTGTGTGTATTTCAGTTTCTCTTGGAATTGATATCTAGTTTTATTCCACTATGGTCTGAGAAGGTACATAGTATGATGTTGATTTTTCTAAATCATTGAGACTTGTTTTGTAGCCTGAGATATGATCAACCTTGGAAAACATCCCACGTGCTGATGAGATGAATTTATATTCTGTAATTTGGGAGTAGAGTGCTTTATAAATGTCTATCTGGGCCATTTGCTCTAGATTCCCATTTAAATAAAATATTTCTTTGTTGATTTTCTTCTTCAATGATCAATTTAGTTCTGTCAGTGGAATGTTGAAGTCCCCATCCATTGTGATGCTACCCGTTTATCTACTCGTTTAGATCTAGTATCATTTGTTCTACAACTCTTAGAGCCCCTATGATAGGTCCTTATATGTTTAGGACTATTACATCTTCTTCTGAATTGCCTCCTTTCTCCTGATATAATGATTATCTTTGCCCCCTTTTTAAACCATTGTTATTTAAAGTCAATTTTATCTGATATGAGAATAGTTACACTGACTTGCTTTGAGTTTCCAATTGCACAAAATACATTTTTTCCATCCCTTTACCTCATGATGTCTGTACAAGGCCTTGTGCATTAGCTGTGTTTCTCAGAGATAGCCTATACTTGGGATGTGATTTTTCTTATTCAGCCAGTCTATGACTTTTAAGTGAAGAATTAAGACCATTCACATTCAGTGCTCGTATTGATATGTGAGAATCTGTTCTGTTCATTATGTTGAATGATAATTTGTTGTTTTGTTTTCCCTCTTATTATTATTTTATAAGAGTATGAGCCTTAACTTTTGACTGTTTTTATTTGACGGTGAGTATCTATTTGTTTCTTCCATGAATAATGCTTGTTTGACTGTTTCCATTGGAGTATGTCTAGTGGTAACAAATTCCCTTGGCATTTACTTGTCTGAAAAAGTATTAATTTCTCTATCATTTATGAAAGTTAGTTTTATAGTATACAAAATTCTTGGCTTACAGTTATTATATTGAATAGAAGACTAAAAATCGGACTCCAATATCTTCTAGTTTATAAAGTCTCCATCTGAGAAGTCTGATGTTAGGTTGATGGATTTTGCTTCAAAGGTCGTTTCTTGCATTTTGCAGACTGTAGAATTTTCTTTTTTGTTTTCACTTTGGACATGTGGATAGCAATGTGTCTTAGGGATTTCCTGTTTTCTATGGATCTTTCAGGTGTTTGATGGCCATTTTTTATCTGGATATCTGAATCTCTGGTAATACCAGGGAAGTTTTCTTCAATTATTCCGTCAAATAAGTTTTCCACACTTTTTGTTTTTTCCTCTTCTCTGGGCAGCATGAGGGGCTGGGAGGCTTATTCTATGGTTGGCATGTGGGACCACAGGGGGTGGCAGCTAGATGGCTAGGGTTGTCTCTCACGCAGGTCCCGCAGGAGCTGTTAGTGTGGGAGCTCTTGAGTGGGTTCTGTGCTTACTCCATTTGAATTCCCCTGGGGGTGGCACTTGGCTCCCAGTCACAGGAAGTGTGAGGGTCTCTGCTCTCTCTGCTCTCTCCTCAGACCAGTGAGGATGATTTGGAGGCCTTTGCAGGGAAGTTGATCCCTGTGTGGACCAGGTGCTCTGGATCTGAGAGCTCAGTGGTGTCAGTGGCAGTGCCCTGGGAACAGAAAGCAGTGGGTCCCTGATAGGCCCAATTTCCAGTGCAATGTTACTGCAAAGTCTCTAGAAGGTTCCTTTATCAGTACGAAAGTAAGGTGGTGGTCAAAAGGCCCTCACCACTAGGATTGTAGTATCTGGGATAAGGGGAGCCTGGACCCCTGGGGTTCTCTTCCTTTCCCTTCCTCATATGTAAGAGTCTCTGCCAGGTCTGTTTGGGTCATGGCGGTGGATGTGCCTCTCCCCGCTCATTCACTCTGAGTGTCTCCTGTCATTTCTCTGATGACTTACAAGTTCTCAGCAAGAGGGTCCATAGGTGTGCGTTTACTTGCAACTTTCAATTATTTCCTTGAGAGCGGGTGTGTATAGGCTGCTTCTAGTCTACTGCCTTTCTGGAAAGAGTATTTTTAAAAGCTGATATTTCAATGATTATCTAACCTTAGGATAAAGAGATCATGAGAAAATACAAGATTATACTGGAGTATGCTGTTTTGAATAAAGGCTGTAGATATAGCATTCTCCTTAGCAGATGCCTCC
Source organism: Arctocebus calabarensis (assembly GCA_963573935.1). NCBI lineage: Eukaryota > Metazoa > Chordata > Mammalia > Primates > Lorisidae > Arctocebus > Arctocebus calabarensis. The sequence continues at coordinate 9,845 of CAUYON010206871.1, read as the reverse complement.
ATGTTTTCTTTCATTTTGTTGGGTTTTTTCTTTATTATTCAAGATATAGCAGCTGAGTGGATTTAAAAATGGTCTTCCTTTGGCTCGGTGTCCGTGGTTCAAGCGGCTAAGGTGCCAGCCACATACACTTTAGCTGGTGGGTTCAAATCCAGTCCGGGCCTGCCAAACAACAATAACGGCTGCAACCAAAATAATAATAATAATAATAATAATAGCCAGGTGTTGTAGAACGCACCTGTGGTCCCAGATACTTGGGAGGCAGAGACAGGAGAATTGCTTGAGATCAGGAGTTGGAGGTTGCTGTGAGCTGTGATGCCATAGCACTCTACCCAGGGTGACAGCTTGAGGCTCTGTGTCAAAAAAAAAAAAGTGTTCTTCCTTCTAATAAGTTAGTCTTAGGTTGAATCAGCCAAACTTCTTATTATAAAATATCAATCTTAGAGAACATGGGCCTGGGAGGATCAGCCCAGGATGCTGATATCAGAAGTAAAATGAAAAGATTTAACCAGAGTCTGGCAACTATTCCTGTAAAGAGCCAGATAATAATTCTTTTAGATTTTCAGATCCTACATTTTTTGTCTTAACTGTGTTATAGTCTTTAAGTATCCACATATCTTATATAAATGAATGGCCATGGCTATTTCAATAAAACTTTACATATGATACTGAAATTTGAATTTCATATGATTTTTACATGTTATAAATTGTCATTCATCTTTTGGTTTTTTCCCCAACCATTTAAAAATTTAAAAATCATTTTTAGCTCACAGATTATCCATAAAAAAATAAATAGTTGGCTTAATTTGGTCTACAGGCCATTGTTTGCCTGTAAGCCATGTTTCTGACTGAGAATTATTATATGTCCTACCCTTTTGGATGCCTCTCCTAACTTGAAAAGATGGTTAAGAATGTCAGACATTTGCAAGTAACAGCTCAAGATGACTTACTGATCTACTTGTGTATGCAGTGTATCCTTTCCAAAGAAAAATGTGTGGAAGCAAGATGGGTGATTGAAGAAAAGTTGTAGTCAGCCAGATCACTGGCCCCATGTCCCCTCCATCCCAAACACAGGCTTTTATATTACGCATGAGTATAGAGTGGTTATTTTGATTAGCCATATGAGGATTGCATAGGCCTTTAATCTTCTTGTGAGCTCTTTGAAAAAAATAGATTTCATTTCTGATTATTATTATGGTCAAATCATGTAAATTTTTGCTCTTCAATGTGGCAAACATAAGTAAAAAACTAGGACAAAAATGAAATGTAAGCTGTGGCTATCTTTTTAACTGTTAGTTATATTTCTTTGTTTCTCTGCTTTTGCTTTGTCTTGCATTTTTATTTTTTATGCAATGAATATACATTGTCTAGAAAAACCATTAAAATTTAAGAATTTTAATTGACCAAATTTGTTACAATTTAAATATACCACTTTACTTTTGATATTTTCATAAGTTAGAGAGCTTCTATCAATATTTAATGAAATGATGTTTTTCTTTGTTTAAAAGGGAGAGAAGAGCCCTTCTTCAAAGGAAAACCAAATAAACCACATTTTATTTTAACTTGCAAATGCCATCTGCACAATAAATTAATTTCTTCTCATATCTGAGTCTAAATTGAAATTGATCTCAGCAAAGGGAAATGCCCCACCTGAATGTAAAAAATGCAGTCTATTAAAAATTTTCGGAGGTATTTTTTCAGGTATTTAATTTCCTTTTCTCAAGAGTCAATATGTATGAAGTCATTATCTAGGCCCCACAAAAGAGATAAGGATGAATAAGACATGGCCTCTGTCTTGAAAGGGTGTTTCAAGGCCATGAATCATGATTGAATAATCAGGTAGCTCCCGAGAGCTTCACAAGTGTTGTTGTTTCTCAGCTTTGGAAGGTGACACAACAGATAATTTTTTTTCTTGCTAGAGAAAGATTAATGACTAACTCTTTTTGTCTTCATTGAATAAGAGTTTTAAACTTTGCTTACTTATTTATTTGTTTAACATAGAAAATAGATATCAATTCTTGCAGTATAGTTCTTTATGTAGGATTCTCTACTTTTGTTGCAGCCTTCCAAAAAATAGGAGGAAGAAGTAAAATCAGAGTATTTGGGATTCTAATAAGAAGCAACATTCCAGCAAGTGGTACACTGGCTCCAGAAGGCACATTTCACCTTTCAGTTTATTTGGTCTAAAACTTTTTTTTGAGATAAAATCTGGTTTAATAAACTTTTTCCTCAGACTGATAGAACAAGAACCAATGTGTCAATCAAGAATTTGTACTTTAATAATGATTACCTTCGAAGGACAGGATCTTGGATGATTTTTTATTTTATTTGTTTTCTTTAAAATCTATATGTTTAGATATATTAATTTTATGATAAAAATACAGTTTATATTTTAAGACATAAAGACTTAGACAGAAAATAAGACTTAGAATCTCAAAAACAGTAAACATAATCTTTCCCCTTCTTTAAAAAATTATCGCCCAATATAAATTCTGAAGTCATTGAAACTAGGAGACCTCTCCCACCCTCTTACTCCAATGCATGATGATGGAAGGCAGATGGGGAAAGGTAAATGTTTGCCAATGCTCAGGTGGTTTTATGAGAAGCACAGGAATCTGCTCCATGAAACCTCAGAAAGGCTGCGAAGTTGGTGTAACTTGAAGTGTAAAATGCATGAATTTGTAGGGGGCTAACTCCAAAGGCTTGCTTGAAAGTCTTTAATAGGGATTGTTGAACCAGTTCCCACCCTAAACAGCCATGCTGAGTTGCATACCAGAGGGGTAGGGGCAGAGTTGCACATGGGGAGATTAAGTAAAGATGTGCATAAAGCCTCGTGAGAAACCTTCCTTTGTCTTTCCCAAGGGAGCTTTAAAACTCCCTTGACAATACCGAATGATCCTTCTCTATGAAGCTCATCAGCCAAAGGAAACAAGATTAAAGATGTTTACATGGAACATTCCATAGAGAAAGGGCAGCTGTTCACTGTACCACCCTCCAGGGAAGCCTCCTGGTCCAGGAGCATCATCCCCTAACACAGAGCTACCAATCAATAGTGGGGTCTCACTCTAAATACAACCACACTGCCAAAAATTACCAGTCAAGTGAGCCAAGTGAGAAAATTCCCCAACATCAGAGAGCTATATAGCATGTAAACAGAAAAGGTGCTCAGAGAAAACAGAGAAAATGTAAGTCAATTGTTATTTTAATGAATATAATGAGAGGGGTAAGGAAAAAAAATGGCATAAGAAAAGAATGATTACAAAAGAAAAACCTCTAAAATTTAAAACTGTGATGTCAAAAATAAGGAATTTGGTACAGGAGATAAGATACAATCCAGGAAATCTTCAAGTAGAACAAAAGCAAAAGACAATGATCTGGGTGATAGAAAAGGACTTTGCATGGCTCCTGACTGGCAGCTCAAAGACCCATAAAAAAAGTATTTCCAGGTATTCCTGGGCCAGAGGGAAGAGGAGCCATTCTTTTTAATCTTCTTATGCTCCCAGCTTTTCTCTTCTTATCCCTGAATATACTGAGAATGAGAACTTGGATTTTCTTCTGACATGCGTGAATCACTTCTCCAGCTAGTTTGTATAAGACAAAATAGCTCACTTCTCTCTCTCTCTCTCTCTCTCTGTATGTGCATAGAACCTAGCCATCATGTGGTAGGAAAAACTAGGGCATGCTACAAGTGTCACAATATAGGTTTTCCAAGTGACAGTGACAGCTCGACACCCAACTAGGGCCTCAGCTAACAGCTGACACCAACTGCCAGGAATGCAACTGAAGACAATTTCAAGATTCCAGTCTCCATGTAGGAAACCACCCTCTTGAGCAGCAAGAGAAATACAAACTTGAAGCAAAACCACCATAATGGCCGATGTTTGACTCTTACATACCAAAGTGTTCCTGCAGCAAAGTCAAAAAACAAACCCGTTAGGCAGATGATACCTTGTAAAGATGCTTATCTAATTTCCACAGGGCTTACTAGTTTTGCAAGAGAGTCCGAGACATGATTAGCTGGATAGGATTTTACCAAAAGGAGTTTGCTACATAAAGGGTATTTTCTGGAGGGCAGGTACAGGGATTCATTCTCTTGCTGCTGCCGGAGAGGCTTCTATTCTGTTTGTAAATCTCTCAGCAAATATTAATTTCTGAAGAAAAAATATCCCAGCCTCCTTCCTTTAAGTGTTCCATCTGAGATCTGAGACAATGATCCCTTCTGTATCTTGCTTGTCGGAATTCCTGACCTTTAGAAACTCTGGAAGATAGTGAATGATTATTGTTTAAACCACAAAGTGTAATTCGTTACATAGCAATATAAAATGATTATTGGCTCCCTCCCTTTGACTTCTCTAAATGACTATGCAATGAAGTTTATGACCCGTCAGAGTCCAGGCAGGGGGCTCCTGTGATATTACAGACACCTCAGGTCTGGCTGTGATTTTCATTTAGCTCTAATCTTAGTGAAAAACCTCTGTTATATATTGTCTAAGTGCTTCATGTACTTTGTTTCGTATTGATCTTTAAGACAAACATGGGCGGTTTCTATGACAGGTTTTATCAATTCAACTTTAAAATGATGAACTAGATTGGTGAGGTCGAATGCTGGAGAGACTCTGGTGATAGGGTGCATTGTAGGAAACTGACTCCAGATCTTCTGAACTTCCATTTCATACTTTTACATCCATAGCCAATTTCTAACACCTAATGCATTAAAATATTGTAGTGTGTGTCCTGCTTAGTGTGGTCTGTGCTTCCTGCATCTGCCGTAATTCTATCCTTGTTACTTTAAGGTAAGGTTTCTCCTCTGCCTACCTTCCTCCTCCTTTTAAGATTATTACTTTGCCTGTAGCGCTGACCACAATCTGAACAATTTGAATGTGACATGCCTGGGTATGAGCACATGTGGTGAAACTAAGACAGAGACAGTCAGGTGAGGGCTGGCATGACACAGCTAGTCCGGCTGTTTTAGGTCTTAAGTGACCTTCACCCCCTGTCTCCCATTCTTATTGTTTTGTAAATTTCGCTCCCACCCTAAAGATGCCCATCTTGAGTAGTTTAGGAGAATGGATTTAGAAAATTAACTTTTGAATTGGAAATAATTATAATAGATTGTCACTGAGTTGTGCTCACTTGGAATTTTTATGTATAAAACTGTGATTTTGGAAATAAAAGAACAGAATAGTCTTGGAGAGGGTACTCTCATTGTTCTTCAGAATCCCCGACCTTCTGACAAATAAGAATTTGGTGGACCTGTCCCCATCTCTGCGCATTGGCAGACAGTGACAGGGGGTCAGATTCTCTTTGTTCAGTAACATAGATTCAGAATTTTTTGGGTTCCCTGCTTAGAACTCCCTGAGCTTCTCAGATCTGTGCTAAAAATCTGTCACTAATTTTGGAAAATTCTTGGCCAAATATTTCTTTCACTTTTTTTCTTTCTTCTCCTCTGGTATTCCAATTACATTTATTTATACTTTTTTTTTTTGTAACTCCTCTTCTATTCTAGGATATTCTATTCTGTTCTATTTTTTCTTCCTTGCATTCCACTTGGGGAAGTTTCTCTTGACAGATCATTGAGCTCATTGATTGTTTCCACATCTGTGTTCAGCCTACTGACAATCCCTTCCAAGGCATTCTTTATTTCTCTTAATGTTTTATTTCTGGTATTTTCTCATTCTCTTGTAGTGTTGCAGGAAGACTAGGCCCAATGGGAAGAAGGAGCACCCAAACACCATATTTATAAGAGGAAAGGCTTTATTTCAGTCAGCAGAGCCAATGGCGTAGAAGAATTCAAAATGGCCATGCTCCCCTGCTGCCTTGATCTTTCCCTTTTTATTTCCAAAGAGTTCCAACCCACAGGTACCTTTCTCATTGGTCAGTTTGAATCAAGCTGGAGAAGCAGACTCTGGCTTTTACAGAATTACAGGCTTTCACCAATGCAGAAGCAAGTGTCAGCCTCCAAGTACCAGGAAGTTAAGTTTTTTCAAATTCCTAAGAGCCGAGTCACCACAGGAAGGACCTCACAGGTGTATTCTTGGGGTCTCTTGAGAAGACCTCTGCCTTCTTAGACCTCACCCTCCCTGTATCACCTCTCAAAAGTTTCCATGTCTCTGCTGACATCACCCATCTGTTCGTGTATATTGCCTATTTTTCCCATCAGGGTTTTAAAAGTATTTATCATAGTTATTTTAAATTTCCCATAGAATTTCAAGATCTATGTCTTTTCTCAGTATTGTTCTGAAGCCTGCTTTATCTTCTGAGTGAGTGTGTGTGTGTGTGTTTCAGGCTGGGGTCGGGTTTGAACTCTAACATATGGGGCCGGCACCCTACTCCTTGAGCCACAGGCACCGCCCTGTGTTTTTGTTGATAACCAGACATGCTGCTGGGTAATGGGAACTGGGGTTAATGTCTTAATGTAGGATTTTAAGCTGATCTGTTGAGCAGTTGGACTGCTTTTGACGTATCTTGCAGCTGGAAGGGTCAGGGACTTCAAATTACTCGAGTGTCCTTATTTCTTTCCTATTGTCTTTGGGATGCCCTATGAAGAATCTCTTCCAAATAGTCTGTATCTTGCAAATTTTTTTTTTTTTTTTTTTAGAGACAGAGTCCCACTTTATCACCCTTGGTGTCACACAGCTCACAGCAACCTCCAAGTCCTGGGCTTAGGTGATTCTCTGGCCTCAGCCTCCCAGAGTAACTGGGACTACAGGCGACAGTCGCCGCCCTAATCCAGTGTTGTTCTGGGGCCCTTTCCATGCAGCAGTAAGGTGTGAGAGGGGAAATACTCTACGGTATAATCTTGTAATTAAATCTCAATTTGTTAGTGGGCCTGTATGCATGGTTTGTGACTTTTACAAGTGTTTCTTGTGAAAACACACTTGTAAAGAAACAGGTAGGAAGAGAGAAAAAGAGAAAAAGACATTCCCTCAGATCTGTGAGGCTCAGATTAAAGTCCTTTTTCTCTGGAGAATACACCTTTGTCATGGAGAACGCTCTGGGTGCACTTCAGAAAGGTTCCTTTTCCTTTCTCCCAGCCAGAGCCATAGCAGATTTGTTCTGGGCTCTTTGCTCTGAAGACCTGGTGGGTTTTCTGGAGGGAAAATGGAAAAAGTTAAGACCATGGCCCTAGGAGTTTTCGCTTTCCTGCTAGGTCACTCTCAGCCTTCAGCCATCCATCAAAATTACCATTGAAGTATTCCTAATACTTCAGCTCTGGAAGTGCTCTAAGTAAGCAGCTCTCCGCTGTGACTCCCTGGGTGTCCTTTTCCCTTTAGATTTTGTGATAGTATTTGTCTCCTAACCTCAGTATCCTGATGGGTCCAAAAGCAATAATTGATTTTTAGGTTTTAGCTTTTACTTGTTGTAAGATCAAAGCTGCAACCAGAGATCGCCTGGTGAATTTTTAAATAGATAATTTACCTATTCTGACTTTTAACTGATCCTTAACCTTTATTTCACTTGTTATAGCTCTAAAAGGATTAGACTTAGATGTCCAAACTCATTGTATGCCTTTCCTGCTTTTATTACTGCTACCCAAATTATTATGAAATAAAATCAGAATAAATCGTATTAGATAAATCTAATGCTGATTTTAAAAATGGGCCATAGAGACTTAGCCTATACCACCACCTGTATCATACCTGTTTCTGAACATCAGCTTGACTCCCGGTCCTTAGAGCAGAGTAAATAAGCTTAGTTGCTGTGTGACACTTCCTAATGAATGCCTTATTTTCATTGCTTAAAACCAGGCATTTCCCAAAGCTGCCAACAGTGGGTCACAAATGCATGTAGTGAAATTATTTTTATAGTCCATCTTTCTTCATTTTCAATCTGAGAATGATGGAAAATTTAATGAATAAGCTACTTAGCCCTTGGAAGTTTACTGAGATTGATTCAAAGGATTTTAAGGATTTTCAATGTTGGTCACAGAATCCTGAGAGTAGTTGTAACTGCCTTATTTAGTTTTTCAAGTTCAGTGTCTTTTCTTATTCACACTACACACATAATCTATGAGGCTATTTTTTCCCAGACTTAACCTTAATATAATTTTATTTTTATTTTTGGGTGGGAACATCAGGCTTAATCTGGATTTTAGCTTTCTTTCCTGGACTCTCCTAACAACCGACTCTATCATATTTATTCCGAATCATCATTAAATGTCTCCTTTAAAACACAAGCTCATCATTCACACTGGACACCCTAACTTTCCTCTAGGTTTATTTATTTATTGGATTACCTTTTTTGTTGTTTTTGGAAAAATTCTTCATCCTCTTAACCTTTCCTCCATTTTCATATCTCAGATCATGAGCTCAGATGTATTTTTTTAGGTTTTAATTAAAAGGTGTATCTAAAGTCAGGTATACAGGTAGAACTAAATGGAATAATACTGAGCTATATCTGTATACAATAAGTAGAAACAGGCTTTTTTAAGGGAAGGGGCAATATTAGACCTAGAGTAAATGTCATAATTGTCTAACTTCCATATGTAATATTTTTCTGAATGGTTTAATGCAGAGTCTTACAAGATGTGCTGTTTTCTCTGATTTTTTAATTCTACTTGTGAAATATATTAATAAACAGAAACACCAACAGAAGGATCTGTACTATGGGAAAAAAATCAGGAACTCTGGATCCCTAGGGGGTTAGTAAGATGTCTGAATTATTTAAGATTTTAGGTATAACGACCAGAGAAAACACAACTTAGAGATTTTTGATAGCTGACTCAGGGTTAAACAAGGGCATTGTGGTATATAAAAGTGTGAAGCATTGCTAGACTTCATGTTAGAATAAAATCTTCGGTAGATAAGAATATTTGCAAAAATGCCAAATTAATTTTAGGCATCAGTTTGTAACTAGGTGCTTTATGCCTTTTGATTAAATTCTAATTATATTTTATTTTTATAAAATGATTGTAATAAGATAAATCTATGTAATTGAGTGATGCTGATTTAACTGTGATTCCAATTCCCCAGAAATGCTGGTTGATGAAGCAAAGCTGAATTATACACACTGCCGTCAGGGACAACACTGTATTAACTTCTTAGAAGTTTCTCGCATGGGAGCTTGTGGTCAAGAAGGATATTTATATGGTAGAAGGGCCTGGGCTGGGAAATTTAAAGGTCAATTTTCACATTAGGAACTGATCAGGGTTTTACACATTTTATACTTGGCCTTGGGGGTTCAAGGGAAGTGAGGGAAGGGTCTTAATGTCACTTAGGATGTATAAGCTGTTAGTCTTAATAAGTTCACCTTTTTTAGTTGGGTCACAGATATTCCTCAGAGCAAGCAGCTAAATTATATTTGCTTAATCCCAGTCTTCTTTAGCATAGAAATAATAAAGTAAGCCTGATCCTAATATAATTTAACGCAGAAAGAACAAAGCATGTCAGTTTTAGTTGTCACTTGCATTCTTGAGGGTTGTTTTGTGCTGATAGTTGTCAAGCTGTGCTGTGCATTAGAACTACACGTGCAACCCTAGCTATGTATAGGTATAAGGGTTCCTCCTCTGAAGAGGTTGATCCTGTAAGACTCTGTGTGCTTAAGAATCTCCATACTTCATTCTGATGAAAAACAGAGATGGGAACATCTCTGCAAAAAGTATTGCAAAAATCCCAGGTATGGAGTTAACTCACTGGTGTGGAGGCAAACTAGTCTCTATGACCACGCCCATTAGGTGATGACATGTGAAGTTACAGAAAGATACATTTGAGAGTAATAAAAAAGTGCTCAGGGCTTGGTGCCTGTGGCTCAACGGGCTAAGGCACCAGCCAGGTACACCTGAGCTGGCGGGTTCGAATCCAACCCAGGCCCACCAAACAAGAACGGCTGCAACCAAAAAAAGGCCAGGC
>CAUYON010206869.1:0-53061 GCA_963573935.1 Arctocebus calabarensis | reverse complement strand
AATTACTTGACTAGAACTGCTTGATAAAACAAAGAACCCAGGACAGATGTGGAAGTCTTTGATCTTGTAATCTTAGAAAGGGTAGAGTTTATAGTTTAAAATAAAATTCAGTGATCATCTGTTTTCTTTAATGAATGTATTGATCTTTGTTCATTCTTTACGTGGTTTTTGTTTCTAGTCCGTATCTTAAATATTGGTATTGTTATTAAATTTTAAGCCTTTTAAATTCTGTGAAGGCAAAAAGTGGAAACCTAATAAACACATGTGTATGTAAAAATTAAAAAAAATATATTAAGGGAGTACAAATGTTTTCGTTACATGGATACACTGTATGAGGCTCAACTCAGGCTGTTAGTGGGCCTGTCACCTGGATGGCATTCACTGTATCCAAAATGTAAGTTTTTTATCCCTCATCCCCCTTTCAACCTCCCTCCTTAATTTCCAATATTTCTTTTATTGGAAGTCTTATTTCTTTTACTGTGTCTTATTTAATAAAATGAGTTCTTTTACTATGGATAGATACCCAAAGGTATCAAACAGTAGGTATACTTTGAGTTCTTAGAGAAATTTCAACACTGTTTTCCATAGAGGTTATACTAGTTTGCAGTGTCCCACCAACAGTGTATAAGCAGTCCTTTTTCTCTGCATCTACATAAGGACGTGCTGAATTTTGACTTTTTGGCAATGACCATTCTAACAAGGGTAAGGTGGTAGTTTATTGTGGTTTTAATTTGCATTTCCCTGATGATTAGTGGTGTTGAACATTTTTTCATGTATTTGTTGGTCACTTTTCTTCTTTTGAAAAAATTCTGTTCATGTCTTTTGCCCATTCTTTGATGGGGTTGTTTGTATTTTGCTTACTGATTTGATTCTTTGTAGACTTTGGATATTAGTCCTTTGTCAGATGTATAGTTTGTGAGTATTTTCTCCCATTCTATAGATTACCTGTTTACTCTGTTGATAATTTCCTTTGTTGTGCAGAAACATTTAATTTAATTAAGTCCCATTTATTTGTTCTTATTGTTGCTATATCTGCCTAGGGGGGTTAACTCATAAATTCTTTGCCGAGGCCAATGTCTAGAAGAGTTTTTCATACATTTTCTTACAGAATTCTTATGCTTTCATGCCTTAACATTTACATCTTTAATCCGTCTTGTATTAATTTTTTCATGTGGTGAGGCAGAGCTCCTGCTTCATTTCTCCGCATGTGCACTATTTGTTGAATATGGTATCCTTCCTCAGTTTATGTTTTATTGCTGCTTTGTTGAAGATCAGTTGGTTATTACTATAAGGTTTTATTTCTGGGTTCTGTATTTTGTTCTGTTAGTCTCTGTCTCTACCTTTATACCAATACCACAGTGTTTTAGTTACTATAGCCACATAGTATAATTTTAAGTCAGATAACGTAATGCTTCTGTATTTATTCTTTTTGCATAGGATTGCTTTGGTTATTTGGACTCTTTTATGGTCCCAAATGAAGCTTAGGATTACTTTTTCTATGTCTGTGAAAATAATTCCTTAGTATTTTGATGAGAATTGCATTGAATCTGTAAATGGCTTTGGGCAATGGGTAGATATTTTAATGATGTTGATTCTTCCAATTCATGAGCTTGGGTGTTTTTCATTTGTTTGTGCTCTCATTAGTGTTTTGTAGTCTGCTTTGTAGAGATATTTTGTCTCTTTGGTTAAGTACATTCCTTAGTATTTAATTTTCTTTGTAGCTATTGAAAATAGGATTGAGTCCTTGATTTGAATCTCAACTTGACTATTATTACTACGTAGAAAAAATACTAATTTGTGTACATTTATTTTGTAACCTGAGACTTTGCTGAATTTATTTATCAATTCTAGAGGTTTTTTTCATGTGGAGTGCTTAGGTTTTCTAGATATAAGATCACATTGCTGACAAAAAGGGATAGTTTGACCACCTCTTTTCTGATTTGGATTTCTTTTTCTTGCTTGATTTCTATGGCTAGGACTCCTAGTACTATGTCGAATAGAAGTGGTGATAGTGGGCACCCTTCTTCTAGTTTTTAGGGATAATTCTTTTCAACTTTTACTCATTCAGTATGATGTTGACTATGGGTTTGTAATACATGGCTTTTATAATTTTGAGGTCTGTTCCTTCTGAGCCTAGCTCATTGAGGGTTTTTGTCATGAAAGGGGGCTGGATTTTATCAAATGCTTTTTTGACATCTGTTGAGAGGATTGTGGTCTTTGTTTTTGTTTCTGGTTATGTGGTGAATCACATTTGTTGATTTATGTATGTTGAACCATCCTTCTTCCATCACTGAGATAAAACCCATTTGATCATGGTGAATTATCTCTTTTATGTACTGTTGAATTTGATTAGCTAGTATTTTCTGGAGGATTTTTACATCTGTGTTCATGGGGGATATTAGTCTATAGTTTCCTTTTTTTGTTGTGTCCTTTCCTGGCTTTGGTATAAGGGTGATACTAGCTTTGAAGAAAGTGTTGGAAAGGATTCCTTCTCTCTCAGTGTTATGGAATGATTTCTGTAGGATGGGTGCTAGCTCTTCTTTGTTGGTTTAGTAGAATTTGGTTGTGAATCTCTTTGGTCTAGGACTTTTTATTGTTGGGAGGGTTTTTATTACTGCCTCAATCTCCCTGCTTGTTATTGGTCCATTCAGATTTGGGAGGTATGTGTTGTAGGTATTCATTTACTTCCTGAAGGTTTTCTAGTTTGTATGTATAGTAGTTTCTATATTCTTTACAGATAATATTTTGTATTTCTGTGGTACCAGTTATGTCTTTTTCATTTCTGATTGAGGTTATTTGAGTCCTTTCTTTACTATTTTTGGTTAAGCTTGGTGGTGATTTTGCTTACCATTTCAAAGAATCAATATTTTGTTTTATTGATCCACCTTTTTTTTGTTTGTTTGTTTCTATTTTGTTTAGTTCTGCTATGAGCTCTGTTATTTCTTTTCTTCTGTTGGCTTTGGGTTTAATTCGTTCTTCTCTTTTTAGTTCCTTGAGATTTGACATTAGGTTGTTAATGTGTGATCTTTTTCTCTCTTGGATGTATGCATTTCAAGCTATGAATTTTCCCCTTAGCACTGCCTTTACAGTATCCCATAGATTTTGAAATTTTGTGTGCTTTGTCTTTTAGTTTGAAGAATCTTCTGATTTCTGTCTTAATTTCATCATTGACCCAAGGATCATTTTGCAGTAGGTTTTTTAATTTTCATGATTTTGTGTGTATTTGACCATTTCTCTTGTAATTATTTGTAGCTTTATTCTATTATGGCCTGAATTCATGGTATGATTTCAATTTTCCTAAATTTTCTCAGACTTGTTTTGTGGTCTGTGATTAATCTTTACACATGTCCCATGTGCTGATGAGAAGAGTGTATCTCTTATAGTTTTGGGGAGAGTATTCTGTAGATGTCTGTTAGTTCCATTTGTTCTAAAGTTCCTTTTAAAATCAGTGTCTTTGTTGATTTTCTGCTTCAATGATCTCTCTAGATTTGCCAGTGGAGTGTTAAAGTTCTTGGTGATTATAATGCTACTGTATATTTCTTTGCTTAGACTAGAATAATTTGTTTTATGAATCTGGGAGCTCCTTTTTAGGTCATATATATTTAGGATTTTTATATCTGCTTGCTGAAATGTTCCCTCTATCATTATGTAATGAGCATCTTTGTCTTTCTTTTTTTTAACCATTGATGATTCAAAGTCAATATTATCTGATATGCGAACGAATGTATCAGCCAGCTTGCTTTTGGTTTCCATTTGCATGGAGTATTTTTTTTCATCCCTTTGCCTTTGGTCTACATTAAGTCCTTGCAAGTTAGATGTGTTTCTTAGAGATAGCATATACTTGAGTTGAGATTTTTCATCCATTCAGCCGGTCTATCTATGTCTTTTGAGGAAAACAATAAGATCGTTCGTGTTCAGTGTTAGTAATGATGTGTGGGAATCTTCATCATGTTGAATGATACTTTGCTCTTGTTTTTTTCTCTCTTGTATTACTGTTTTACAAGACCCATGAGCTTTAACTTTTAGATATTCTTACACTGGTGGCTATCTATTGCACTGTTCCACCTATAGTATACTTTTAAGCATTTCCTGTATAGTAGGTCTGGTAGTGAAAAATTTCCTTACTGTTTGTTTGTCTGAAAAAGTCTTTATTTCTCTGACATTTATGAAACTTAGTTTTGTAGGATAGAAATTCTTGGCTGGCAATTGTTCTCTTTAAGAAGACCAAAAATAAGGCCCTAATCCCTTCAGTCTTCTCTGGCTTCTGAGACTATGCTAAGAGGTCTGCTAGAATGGGTATTCCTTTGTAATTGAGTTGTTGCCTTCTGTATTGCAGAAATTCTATTCTAAGAATAGAATTTTTCTCCTTCATTTTGGCTTTTGCCAGACTGGTGGTGATGTATTTTGCTGATGGCCCATTTGCAATGAATATTACAGGTGTTCAAAGATCATCTTGTACCTGGATATATAAACCTCTGGCAATACCAGGAAAGTTTTCCTCAATAATTCCCCTCAAATACATTTTCTATGCTTTTTGCTTTTTATTCTCCTCAGAGGTGTCTAATTCTGCTTGCTTTGCATAGTCCCATTTTACTCTGAGCATTTGTTCATTCCTCTTTATCCTTTTTTTCTGCATCTTTGACTGACTCGGTTTGTTCTAAGCCTTATCTGCAAGCTCTGAAATTATTTTTTCTGCTTGGTCTAGCTTGTTGTTGAAACTTTCTACTGCATTTTGTGGCTAGGTAAGGCTATTTAGGTGGTGGCCCCAGATGTCAGGGCTGTGGGTGTTTACTCAGTTTTAGGGGCAGTGGTGGTACGCAGGGCACATGAGGAAGGCAGTTTTTGACAAGTGAGCCTGCAGTGATTTGCAGGGTACCACAGCACGGGGTGTAGTTGTGGTAGCCAATGTGAGTATGCACTGTGCCTCTGGGCTTGTGGGACAAAGGGTCACTGGGGCATGTGGAGTGCAGGGCCAAGGCAGCTGGGCAGCTTACAGGACCTTGGCAGCTGCCTAGGCAGGTAGTGGGAACTTGGTGAGTGCCCTGGCATATCACAGGCCCTGGGCATGTGCCTGAGTGTGTTATAGGACTGAAGCTAGTAGTGGGACAGGTGGCAAGAACTTGGTGGGCACATGGTTAGGTTGGGGAACTTTGACAGGCACCTAGGTGGGTTGGAGAGCCTAGCCTGGTGCCTTGGCAGGTCAGAGAACGCAACCAGCAGCAGGGTGGCTCACTGGGCACAGTACCTGGGTGGCCTGTGACTGATGGAGCTGGGGAGACCTAAAGTACTGTTTTTTTTTTTTACCTTATTATAAGGGATGAATGACAGGGATCTCTGTTTCCAAGGAAAGAACATCTGTGGAGCTTGGTTCTTTAACAAAGTGCACTTAGGAGTTATTTTGGGAATTCAAAGAGATATTCAATAAAAATTTGACATTGTTCATGTGTTTGAGAGATCAGGTCTGCCTTATTCAAACAGCTCTTCAAAGGCCATACTGAGATTTTGAGTCAGCATTTATCTCATAATCAAAGTTTACTTCCTTTCTGTAAAAGGCACTATGAGGAAAAGAGAAAAGAATCCACATGAGTGTGACTCCATGTGGTCACATAAGGGAATAATGATTATGAATTTAAATAGCCATTACTAACAACTATAGAATTTTGACCTGACATGATAGAAGTTTTGTTATCTTAAAATAAAGAGACAGAAATTGGGTTATAAATTATTTTACTATTCACATAAAGTTACTGACAAATCAGGTCTTCTTTTAAGGTTGAAAATAGCTGAATCAGGATTATGTTGGAAAGATGTTTTTTATATTTCCTAGCATAGGAATCTTGCTATTTTATTTGCTTTCTTGGGAGTATGTTCTCCTTCCTATCACTTTAGACTAAATTTATGGTAGCAAGTGAAATGGGAAAATACTCTTGTTCCCTTGCCTGTTGTTAATTCAATGTCGTATGTTGCTACTTTCATAGAAGCATAAGGAAAATTTTCCACCTGCTTATCAGCCGAATTCGGGGTTGGGATTTTGCCATGAACAGGCACTCCCAAAATATATACAAGGCAAAAAGAAAGGAAAGGCAATATTTTCCTTACAGTGATAGAAAGATGCTCAGGCAGGTGGCAACCAGGAGGCTCACGGCAGCTTCCAAGAGAGGCCCTTCAAACAGCTGCTTCCTCGCCAGGTAAGTAAAACTCTGGGCTGCAATTCCTGATTTTCCTGAAGGTCAGCAGCTAGTTTCCTTGTGTTTTTGTTTTCTTCCAACTGTTGTCTACGCCCCTTCAGCAATTTTATGAACATCTAATTGTCTGTATTAAATTCTCCCTTGCTTGAAATACCTAAAATGGTCTCTGTTCTCCTGAATGAGCATTGAAAATGTTTGTGATCTTGTACACATGTGTTTTTTCTGAACAGTGACGTCTCAAATCTCAGGGAACATTTTGAGCAGAAAGGAACAGGACAGGACGAAGGGTCATCAAGAATCCCTGGGCTACCCTTTAATGGAATGTTGTGACCCCTAAGGCAAAGATATTTGGAAGGTGCTCTGCAGAGTTCCTAATCTCTGCTAAAAGACAAAATAAACAAATGTAGGTCTAACTGTTTTTAATTTGTGATTCTAGAATCATGTGGCCAAAGTGGTTCAGAATGCTCTGTCCCACCACATGGGCTGGTTATATCTATAGGTAGAAAAAAGGGAGTGACATACAAAGGAAGTAAATATAGAAATAGCTGGATGGGGTAAAGCTCAGTGCTGGCCTTATTTAAATCTGGTTTGAACAGTTGGTGGCCTATGATCAACTGAAACTTGGTTGTTGTGATTGTTTGAAACTAAGCTACTTGTTACAAGAGAAGATTACAGTCTGTTTACATGTCCAATTAGGTACGGTTCCTACATATGAAAAACCGTTTAAGCTGAACTTAAAATACAGAGGCAGATTTAGGCCAAACTTAATTGCCCTCTCCTACCTTAATTAGAGAAGCTCTACTTTCATTTGTTACCTACTTAAGATTTTGCAGTAAAACTCTGCTAGAAGAAAAGGTTTCAGTGCTAAAAAAGAAAAAAAAGCTGTTTACAAACTTGAAAAGGAAAGATTTGGTCCTATCATACAAGTGCATTCTGCTCTTAAATTGACAAAGTAGAGATAAAAGTTGAACATTTAAATCATAGTACAACTCCTATAGACTAAGGATAAGTGGCGGCAAAATCTATATAAATAATGTTTATTTGGAAACAAGTAATCTGTGTTTTCCTTTCTCTTATTTCAGTTACTAGCATGTATAATAGTATCTTTTCATAATTTACTGAGTACTGAGCAAATTATGAATTGCTCTTATTGTTAATAACACAATTGAGATTTCCTTCCAAAGTAGATTCAGCCTGCCCTTCAGAAAATATTTTGTCATCTAATTTGTCATAAAAGTATTCTATAGGTATCTCTACTATTTTCCAAATAAATCCCAAGTTACAGATGTAGACCTCCACAAAACAGACTGTTTAGCAAGGCCATGAAATTTGGAGCTGCAGTCAAAAATTCTAAACCTTTGGCTTAACATCGAATGTATCTTTCAAACAAACCTCATGTTCATCAATACCCTAAATATGTTAGAACTCTTGGGTCCCATAGCTTAAACCACCAACCCTTTGGCAACTAAGTTAAAAGGTTTGAAATTGAGAAGGAATCACTTATTGAGGTTGGAGCTTAGCTCTCTTTGTTCTGATGCTCCTTCACCAGACCATCTACTTTAAAAGTGAATACTTTTAAACTTTGACAGCTACCTCTGGTGAATTGACTAAATAGAATTTGATTTTTAGATAAACAATGAACTGACATTGGTAAACTTTGGTTTCATAGGGCATAAAAGTTAAGTTGAAAAATATTTGCACATCTACTTGGAAATTAAACATAGATATTTGAGACTGGGCAAGACTTGCTCAGTTTCTGGCCATTAATTGTCAGGATATATGCATGGTGCCCCACTTCCTTCCACTGTAAGTCCTGTTCAGTCTCTGTCAGTGGCCCTTGGGCACCCATCCTACTTTCCTCCTGTGAACTATGTTGGCTCCTGGAAGTCATCACATTCTTTCCTATGTGCTAAAAATCATATTGGTTCTAGGGATCACTGTCTAAAACTATATAGTTTCTAACATTTCTTCTTTCACTTTTGAGAATGGGAATATTTGCTGGAGCTCTGTCACCTTTTACATGAACCACAATTTATCAAATTTGGAAAATTTCCTTTACACCTTCATATTTGATCAAGTTGAACTCTCCTCTAAAGAACCCAGATGCTCATTTGATGCTCTCCCCACAACTATTTCATACTATGATTCATCTTATCCTTATATTTGAATAGGAGGGCCCTTTCTAAATAAAGATAGAAACAAAAGATAAGTAGAGTGGCTTTGCTTTGTTTTAACACTGTACCTACCATTTACCAATCCGTGGGCATACACATTTCATGTTCTTGCCATGCCTGAATATAACCAGACGCTGCATTTTGTTGTCCTCAGCATCTCTAATGATGATTAAGTCATTCTGGGGTTTAGCATCCCTGGCACTTTTACCTAAAGGCTCCCCTTACATTCTATGTGGCTGCTACATACTCATCTTGGATCACAGTCTCTTCTTTCATTTTAAAAGACGTATTCTTCTATTTGAGCTTATCAGAGAGTTCTCTGGGTGCCATATAGTAGACTGAAAACCTCAGACTGGGAAGGCATAGACAGTAGGTGAAATTTTGGCTCTTCTGATTTCAGAGCTGTGTGTCTTTGGGTAAGTTATTTCACCTCTCTGTGCCTTAGTTTCCCAGTATATAAAAATGGTGATAATGATGGTATTTATTTCCAGGGTTACTATGAAAATAAAATGGCAGTGTGAGTGTTGTGTGTGTTTTAGAATATGTCCTGTCATAGAATGTGTTTGCTATTATTTTTTGTTAAAAGTACTTACCATTTTATGGTTCAAATTTTATGCTGTATAATCCACTTATCCTTCATCATGAATTATATTCCCTTTGATAGGTTGTGATCCTGGTATCACACCTATATTTTCTCTGTTGTCTAAAAATTTAGCTTTCTGAAAACTAAACATGAAGGCATGCCTGGTATTTACTCACTTTGCTGTGTAAAGTCTAATATGATATGTTAACATTCTCCAAAGATTATTATAATTTTTATATTCCTTTTGGTTAGAATTACGTATATAGGGTCTCCATGTTTTTCAATCTTGAGAAGAAAAGTATCCAAAAGACAAGTTGAGAACTTACTTATCATTCTATTTTAGCTGAACTGGACATTTTGGAAATGTCAACAGATGACACAGATGGAGTGGTGGTAAAGAGACCTCCTATCACTACCACCCTGTCAGTGTCATCTTTTATGTCAAGAAAACATCACCCACAGGCTATATGTCACTGAGTAGTATACTTTTATAAGACTATCACTTGTTTATTCCTTCTTAGTTTGTTTTAATCTTCATTTGAATATTGTTTCTAACTTCTTAGAGTGGTGAAATTGTATAAAATATTCTCCACATTTTACCTATTAGCAAGGATGGTTGCTAAATAGCTGTGCTTTACTCAATATAAGATAGAAAACTCAAAAGGAAGATACAGGGACTTAAATAGGGTTCTAATTTACCTGGTTGCTGCAAATGATGCATTTGGTACTTCGTCATAAAAAGCATTTTATATATATATACAGCAGAGATGTTGATCAGTACTTGCAATATCAATAGTAGACTCAATTCTCAATGAAATCTTATACAGAATCCCATAATTCTATGTAATCAGTAGCATCAACCTCTACCTTCATTAAACCATTCACAAGGACTACTAACAAGTTGGGTTACCTTAGGGACATTCAGAAGTTTACTGCCCAGTGTGGGAAATACCTTCTTTGCCCTATGGTGAACCTTTTCAGAATATTTAGCTGCTTATAATTATGCATGTTAACCCCCAAACAGAGCTCCTATTTCACTTTATCTCCCAAGATGGGACAACTGCAGGGTATAAAAAAAATGACGTTCAAGTGATCCATGTTGTTGTGGTCATTTAAGAAGATAACATGTAAGATTAAATCTGTACACTGCAGATCAAATAATATTACTGCTAATATCTTTATGCCAGAAGAGATTTCTGTGAATCAATTTAGTATGTCCTAATAAGAATTTTACACAATAAAGTTCAGTTAAATAATTTGTATAGTTGCCTGTACTTAGATATAAGCTATAGAACACATTTGTGCTATGCAGGTACAGTTTCATTTTAATGAATGTCATTTTAACATATGCTCTATTTGGCACAGATAATTTCATACCCTAGCACGGTTTTGGACATAGTCATAGTGTGCCCAGTTGTGCAGTCAAGGAAATTAGGCATACTTTTGATGCCTCTGTCTCCTGTAGTCCCTATGTCATTCTTTCTTATTCTCTCTTGAGTCCAGTCCCACTGCCTCTACCTTGGTGCAGTCTGCAATGGTTTCACGTGTCCCCCCCAGAAGTATGGGCTGAAGTGCGGTGCCTGTGGCTCAAGGGGTAGGGTGCTGGCCCCACATACCAGGGGTGGCGGGTTCAAGCCCGGCCCCGGCCAAAAACTGCAAAAAAAAAAAAAAAAGTGTGGGTTGAAAATGTAATCCCCAATGCAGGAGTGTTAAGAGGTAGGACCTTTGAGAAACAATAAAGCTATGAGGACTCCTCCCTCAAGAATGAGTTAAGACTGTTAGAGTAGGAGTGGGCTCATTATAAATGGATACGTTTGGCCTCCTCTTTCTCTCTTGCCCTTCTACCTTATGCCTTCCACAATGCAGCATTAAGGTCCTCGTCAAAGGCGGGCCCCTCAGTCTTGGACCCCCAACTTCCAGAACTATAAGAAATAAATCTCTGTTCTTAATAAATTACCCAGTCTCTGGTATTTTGTTACAGGAGCACAAAACATACTAAGATAAGTTCTTCACTACTTAACACCCATTTTAGTATACCAGGTTTTGAAAAAAATCTCTTGGTCTCAAGAATGACTCCTCTCTAATTCATTTTCCTCTAATCTTCCTAGAGAAATAATCCCCCAACACCATCTGATCATCTCAGTCTTACGTCTAAAATCTTTCAAGACCTTGACATTACTTTCCAAACAAAATCTCAATTGGCCTTGCCCACATCTCTAGCTTCATTGCCTTTTGCGCCCCTAAATCAAGCCCTATGTTCCAGCCTTACTGAATATATGAATTACTCTGAACTCAACCATATTTTCTCTCATTTCATAGCTCGTTTTAAATTTCATTGAGTTTATCCTCCGTAATCTGTCTTTCTACCCCCTCTTTGCGTGGCTCATTACTATTTGTCCTTCAAGACTCAGATCAGAAGCCACTTTCTCCACAAAGCCTTTTCTTATATCTGGATTCCCTCTGAGATGTACACTTCATAGATTTCCACAATGTGCTGTGCTTTATCCATAGTTGCCAAATCCCATTACAGGCAATGACTTCCACGCCTATCTTTTATATCACTTTAAACCCGTGCAGGCGGAGTTACTGGTATTCTTATGCCCAGAACATAGCTGATGCTGTGTTACTTGTTAAACTGAATTAATATCCAAATATTTACTGAATATCTTCCTTGATATCCCCATAAGATAGTGTTTCATTGATCTTGTTTAATTTCTATTGAATAAATTGTCCAGAACACGATATGTGAGTTCCTGTCTATGTACGTGACCACTGTGACTGTCTGCAGATGGATGAGGTGCTTCCTCAGTGGGGGAGGGGGATGCCTGCTGAAGAAGATGGAGAGTGAAGAAGGGGACGAGCCAGGGAATTCAACAGGAGGGTCAGAAGTCAAAGGCAAAGAGAGGAAAGCCAAATTTCCTTTTCCAAGTAATACCACTGTTAGTACTTCCTCATTCCTTGCAACTCAAAAAACCTACAACCCACAAAACTGCAAACAATTCCCTAATGTAGAAAGTGAAACAGAACACTCTCAAGTTTTTGTATCCACAGTATTTATCTAAGAGTATCTTTACTTAAATATAAACATGGTAAATCAGCTTCCCTCTGAATATCCTACCACACTGTGTCTTCAAATATACTTTGAACCTAATGAAGCAATTTTGATATCTCACGTTTGTTAAAATGTCATTCTGCCTGTTTTTAGTAGGTAAGGAAACAACTTAAATGATGGAAAGTAGAGGACTTTCTAATCCAGAAACTAGAAAGCCGTTCAAGAGTCACCGACACAGACCTTCGGAAGAAAATGCATCGCTGCTTTGTACTCCAGATGAAGGCATGTTAACATTTTTTCTGTCAAGGAGAAAGTAGAAATCATAAATATAGTAGACAGACTAATCATCTACAATGAGGGGTGCTGAAATAAAGGAAAGTACAGAATATAAGAAGGAGAAAGAAAAACACGGCAAAAATTTCTTGTTAGTTCAGGTGAAACAGGTGAAAAACAATGTAGCTCTCAGGCAAAAACCCAGCTTCGATCCCTGGCTAAGCATAGTTCATGCCTTTTATTCTTCCGCTTTCCATCTGTCAAATGGGCATAAAGATGTTTGCTTTCTAATTAGCTCAGAAAGCGGCTGTGGGAATTAACCAAGGGATGTCTATAGTGTAAGGTACGATTGTTTAGGGCTAGAGAGTTTCTACTGGGAACACAGCAGGAAGTCAAAGAGAAAGAAAAGACAGTTTAAAAAATGGACTTGACTCCTGGGTTTCTCATTCCAATGAAGAGAGGAGGGATGGCCAGTGAAGCTCAGAGAATGAAGTAAACTCATGGGAGATGAGCTGTGATAAGCAGGCCTGACTGTGGTCCCCATCCGCTCAGTAGACACCAATGATGGAGACAGTGCAGACTGCGGCTGGTGAGAAAGAGCCAGCTTAACAGTCTATTAGTTTTTTGTCTTGAGAATTAATGTCCTTCATGGCATGTGTACACTAACCAGGAGTGAATTGGCTCCTTCGGACTGCCTGGGGTACTCCTCACTGCCTCTGCAAAAAGGCAGAAATTTCACACGGAAATGAGCACTTTTCAGAAGGCAATCACTCCCTTAAATGAGGTTTGTTTTCTGTTAGTTTCTGCAAACATCCTGCCTTGAGAAGATCTCTGTCGTTTAAAAAAAAAAACAAAACTATTCCTTTTTATAAAATTAAATTGAAAAGAGGCAAAATAATCCTCCAACAGTATCTATTCATATTTATTTATTTATTTCACAGAAGGTCCAGAGATGAGCTGAAAATAAATTTTTTAAAAACCCAACAACTGTGAAGCCTGATTATTTTCTCTGTAAGTAAGAGAAGTCAGTCCTTTACTCACTGACTGCTATCCCACAACCCTGATGATTAGGGTTTTCTCCATTCGCTGAGGGCCTCTACACCTTCTCTTCTCCTGCAGGATCAGAAGTCAAGTCCAGGTCTCCGATGGACATAGTGGTATTTCATTTATCTCGGGTTCTCACAAAGGACTGTCCAGTAAGGGATGAGGCACTGTTTGGCCTCTCACCAGGTCCTCTGTGGATTCTTCATCTGCAAGATTTTTTTAAAGACTCAATAGTGATTTGAGAGTCATTTGAAGGTCTAAGGAGAACTCAGCAGGTGAAGAAGAGGAAGGTGTCTTGGGAAGGTCGTTTTGGAGACTGGAATCTCTTGGTGGTGGGTGTCTGCAACATGGCTGACCATCGTGAGCCAGCGAAGCCCACACTGATTAGTTTAAAAGCTTGAGCAAAAAATATGCTAGTTATTCACCTTAAGATGGCCTTCTTTTTTAATATAAAAAGTTACGATTCTGACAAAAAGAGCTGGATGAGGAGCCAGGAGGTTTCAATTCTATTACTGGTTCTTTTGCTGATTTTTCTAAGAAGAGTTTTGGATTTATTTTCTTCCCCAAAGACTTACACACTGTCTATTTTCTAAGAACTTGAAGTTCTTTCTCATATATTACCTCATATTAGCCTTGCAGATTTTAATTAAAAAGATTTCATGGGGGCATACATACATAATAAAAACATTCTCATAAAATATATAAGACAAGTCCCTATTTCTATAGTTAACATTCCTAACATTCATCCTTTCAAGACAAATTACCCCTTTCTTCTTTCCTCTAGAATTTTCAATATTTCCTAGGCAACCACATTAAAAATAAAACAAATCCTCTGTGTTAATTTAACTCATCTCTCATGTAGATAATGGCCCCTGTAAGCTGTAAGCCCTAAAGTGGTCAGGACCCCCCGTTTGGTGTTCACCCACGAATCCCCCACGCCTAACAAAGTCTTGGGCACAGGGCAGGCTGAAGGACTGAAGTAAGAGAATGAAGAAGGAACAATATCCAATCTTGCTTTGTGCCAATTTCATCTTCCTCTCTCCTTTCATGGGAATTCTCATCTCTTTTCTTTTTGACACTTTAATATCATGATTACTCTCTAATAATTTAAGCATATGATCAGTCTTTCCCCCAAATCCTTGACACTGCACCTATCCCATGGGGCTTGGGTGCCCATAACATCTACTATTTGTCACATTCCTTTCACTCCTTGCCTTACTTGTCAGGGACACCCCTAAGTACTGGCAATTCTTTTGTGCCTAGGCTGTCTAGAGTCTACAGAGAAGTTCCTAGGGGTTCAAAGTTTCCTGTGTTCCACTATGGAATATATTTTCTATTTATGACATTACCACAGTACTTAAGTGAGGCTGATGGGTTTTTTTGGATGCCAATTAACATTTATTAAACACTCAGTGAATACCCTCAAACTAAACACATTCAGTTTTTAAAGAAAATTTGGAGGCATTTCAAAGCTCTCGGCCCTTTGTACACGGGTGCCTCCTCTTTCCCCTACTGAAGCAAAAAAGGAAGGCCTGCGATATCTCATCGAGGGAAGGAAGCAACACAGCTCGTGATGAGCAGGTGCCACCTGATAGAGTGGAGGACCATGGCAGGTGGCTGCCGGGTTGGGCTGTTCCCCTCTCTTAGGATCAACTCCCTGTTTTTATAATGCCTGCCACCCCAGTATCTCAAAGCCATCCCTACACGTGCAGCATGTGAAAACATATTGAAATCCTCTTTGGATCACAATACATCTGTTCCAAGAGGCTGAATGAGAGGTGCCAGGGGAACATTAACTCTGAATTTCCTAACTCGAGTGCAATTAAAATCTCAGCCACAGTGTGGAATTAATGTAGCCCTTTGCATTTCAAATACATATTTTAATTAAATGACACCCATCTGTAGAATATGAGACTGCATTTTTTATTGAGGATTTCAAATGATATAATCTGTTCCTCTGAAGCGTAAATGGCTTGGTTCATGTTTCCAAAAACCTCAAAAGAATTATATAGATCTGGCATAAGCACATGTGGTGACACTCAATTTTGCTTAAATTGAAATCTGTTTAACTTGCATGATAAGTGTTGTTTGTGTGAGAAGTTTAGATTGTGTATAAAGAGTGACGGAAAATAAGAGCACAGCCTTTTAAACGTCTCAGGGCATGTCACCACAGAGGCTATCGGGGGGGAGCCAGAGGGTCAGGGGTGGCACATCTCCGCCCTGGCTAGAGCTAAGTAGTCACAGTGAATGCCTTTTAACTAATTTAACCTAATGAGAAGTGTCATGTAAGGTAAAAGGTATGTTAATGAGCCCACAAAATACAGGCAGAACAGCTACGAGTGAGTTGCACAATTAGTGCTGACAGGAAAGATTTCGAGTGTGTGTAAAGTTTCTCAGGCAACTAAACTACACTAACTAAAAAGCACAGAGCAAATGGGTCTTTTTCTATTTAGAGCTGTTATTTACTATCTTTTCTAGATGCAGAATTTTAGCCTGCATTTCCACAAAAAGTATAGTCTTCAAGAAGATGAAGCCCAGGATGAGACAGGAGGCAACCCTGATTTCAGACCTGGCTGTGTGACCCCCAGAGTCCTATTTGGGCTCTCAGTCGTCACGTTCATAAACAGTTGGAAGGGAGGGAAGTCGTGTTGAGAGGAAGTGTGGGCGCCGGAATCTGACTGCACGGCTTTAAATCCTGCCTCTACCACTCTCGGCCTCAATTCCCTCCTCTGAGAACGGAGGGCCACTACCTACCACCTACTGCCTGGTGGCTGCGAGGCCTGGAGAAGGTAACCGCAGTTAGAGTGCGAGACTGAAGCCCGCCTCCTACCTGGGTGTGTTCAATAAAGGTCAGCCTCACTGCACTTAGAGGATCTGGTCTGGGAGCCCTGGGTACCATCCTGGCTTTGCCACTGCATCTTTGAACTTGATTTTGACATCTAAAAAAATGGAGGCAGTTATATCTACTGTGGTAGTTTCCTATTACTGCTATGACAAATTGTCACACACAAAATAGCTTAGAACACCATAAATTTATTATCTTCAAGTTCTGGAGATTAGAAGTTAGGCTTGGGTCACAAGGGCCTGAACAGGTGTCAGAGGCACTGAGGGGAATCCATTCCTTCGCCTCTTCCATCTTCTAGAGAATGCTGCATCTTTGCCTTGTGGCCTCTTTCCTCATCTTCAAGGTTCGCAATAATGACTTGTCACGTTGCATTATTCTCAGGGTATTTCAAAAGTCGCCCCTAAGTTTGTCATACATATGGAAAATGGGAAATTATAGTAAAGGTATCCTTATTTACAAAATACTCATAAGATTTTGCCAAATATTCTCTATGTGTTGGCCACTTCTTTGTAAAATTTTGTAAGGAGCCTTTGGTAAATAAAGGTAGTTTTAGCTACAATTTCCCTTTCTCCCTATGTATGGTGACTTTAGGGATACCCTATGATTCACTCTTCTGCCTCCCTCTTCTACTTTTAAGGGCTCTTGTAAATTACAGTAGGCTAACCTGCATAATCTAGGATAACTTCCCTGTTCTAAGGCGAGTTGATTAGCAAACTTATTTCACTTTTGCCTAACATGTTCATAGGTTGTAGGAATTAGGATGTGAACATCATTGGGGGCCCATAATTCTGGCCACCATACTTACCCTGACCAGGGTTGTGAAAATTAGAGCTGATATTCTAAGACCCTTAGTATAGCATCTTATGCACAGCAAATTCTCAATAAATGGCAATGCTCATCATTAGAGTTGGCTACTAGTAAGGTTCTTTCAAACTTGGAAGTTCTTTGATCTGATAATCATTTACTTAATGTTTCACTAGTAGTTTTATGTTTTGATCATAAAGAACTAGAGTCCAAGTCGTGACTACCTATAAACATTTGTCTTAATAGCCAGAATATTATAGCAACATAGTATTTGGCTCTCTGGTTGATTTGCTCTGGCAATGTCAGGCAAGTTAAATCTCTTAGCAAGAAATAATGTGTACACTTGGATAAGGAATATGGAATAATAGACACTGGAGATATGACAGAGTAGAAGGGTAGGAGAGGGGAAAGGGATGAGAAATCACTTCATGGGAGTAATATAATTTATTCAGGTGATGATTACACTAAAAGCCCAGGCTTCATCACCATGCAGTACATCTATATAATAAAACCATATTTTTCCCCCTAAAATTATGCCACAGCTCATGCCTGTAATCCTAACACTCTGGGAGGTGAAGGCAGGTGGATTGCTTGAGCTCAGAAGTTTGAGACCAGCCTGAGCAAGAGCAAGATCCCGTCTCTACTAAAAATAGAAAAAACGAGCTGGGGATCATGGAAGATGCCTGCAAGCCCAGCTACTTGGGAGGCTGAGGCAAAAAGATCACCTGAGCCCAGGAGTTCGAGGTTGCTATGAGCTATGACGATGCCACGGCATTCCACCCAGGGTGGCAGAGTGAGACTCTGTCTTAAAAAAAAAAAAAAAGATAGCCAGGCGTTGTGGCAGGCACCTATAGCCCCAGCTACTCGGGAGGCTGAGGCAAGAGAATCGCCTAAGCTCAGGAGTTGAAGGTTGCTGTGAGCTGTGTGACGCCACGGCACTCTACTGAGGGCAATAAAGTGAGACTCTGTCTCTACAAAAAAAAAAAAAAGAAAGAAAGAAAAAACCTATTGGTATTATAAAAAACAAAATGAGGCACAATAAAATTTCAAAGAATTTAAATCAATCAATCAATCTCCTAGTAGGATTATTATACCTCAGGGGGATTTTCTCCCCAAACTCTATCAAATAGTATGTAGAGATATCTACACAATAAGGAATTTTTTATAACTTATGGGGGCTATATTATACCTTTCAATATCAAGCATACTTGCATTTTTACCAATTTTCTCAAATATGTGCATTTATTAATATTTACATAAGCATATGTGTAATACATAGGCTTATAAATTTTTCATTATACCTAAAATACTAAGTCAAAATTCTTACAGTTCTCCTGCATCTCATAGGATCCTAACATATAGAAACTGGCTCCATCTGCTTTGTTAGGCTTCCTACTGTACGGAGGCCTGTCCTTTTGGTTTCAGTGATCTAATAATAACCTTTATGAAACCACACACTTCCATCAAGATGGTGTATCCCCGAGAAGGGCCGAATGTTGAGGACACCACCTGGATATGATTATTACTAGATGGCAAAGCTTTATTATCTCACTTGAACCCAAGCAAATAAGTCATTCTGTTCAGATCTGGGTTTAATAGTCAGTACTAGAAATGAGGGCAGATTCCAGACAGCCTCCTCTCTTAAGGATCACAGGAGCAGTTCTGAAAGTGCAGATTCCAGCCGGCCTTTGAAAGGCCTCCTTTCCTTCAATTTTTAGATCTCTAGAAGACTAATAAGAACTTTATGGACCGCAGGCTCTTTCTTGGTTGGGTCTACCAGTATATTTGCACACAGTACTAATTAGAATTGATTATAAACTTAAAGTAGGCACAAGCACAAGTTTTGCTACTGTACTCACTTCTTAGTTCACTTTTTATTTTAATTAAAGCTAAATATGCACATGAAGAGCCACGTAGAGTTGATAAGCTTCTTTCTCCCCCAAGAAAGCTACTTCCGACCTGTTTAGTTGATTTCTTTGGTTCATATCCCTGTGCAGTTAAACCGGCCCATTTTGCTTCTTTGTGATTTGTCGGTGTTAGGTATTTATTGTGGCCCTCCCACAGTGGGACATGTGGACTTACCCGCCCTCCATATACGCATTTTTACCATTCCTTTCTCCCGGCAGATTTCTCTCAGTTTTGGTTAAATCAACCTTTCATGTTTATATGACTGTGCCTGGATAAACACTATTGACTACAAGTTTGTTTCCTCTGGCATTTATAAAAGTCTTATTAGTTGTTTGCTTAGTTTTCTAAGTACTGAGGAATCATTCACCTCTAAACTCTACCCTGGCTGACCAATTCTCCTTTGAGTAAATGCAAACACATTGGGTATTCCAACAACAACATCTACCTGGGCAGAGCTCTCTGAGACCTGAGCTACTCTTCTCTAGGTGAGGTACTCCCTGGGCCTGTGACAGAGCTGTCATCTTGGTATCTGCTGTCATTATCACTCTGGTGATCTTTCTCTTTCTGAGTGTATTCCACACTCTCCATTTCTTTTCTTTTTTTCAGGTATGTAAACTATTTATTAATAGACAAGGCCTCCAGACTGATTTCTTCTTGGACACACCCACGGTAGGGCCATGTCAGCCTTGGTATGTTGTCCTTGGACACAAAGGCCCCAGAAATGGTACAACTCTCTATGGGCCCAAATCTTCTTCAGCTGCTCCAAGTCTCCCCAGAGCTTGTTGCCAGACCATTGGCCAAGATCTCTTATCTTTCATCTTTTATATCCTTCGGTAGTTGAAACACCAGTCTGGTGTCATGTGCTGGCCTGGATTCTGCATAATGGTGATCACATGTTCTCCTTCATCCCCTGTGAGTTCTTCTGTCTCTTGATGAGGTCGATGGCTCGCTATCCACAACACTACATGAACAGATCTTCCGCCTACACTCTCAATAGCAGTGATGGCGAAGGCTAGTTTCCATGACCTATTAGGGTTGAGTACTCGGAAAGCATGTTGAGACTTCTCAGGGATCACTAGAGACAGGGTGGAGTGTAAGCCTCCCATGGAAGAGCTACAATCTCCATTTCTTACAGCCCAGGTCTTTCTGTTTTTATGTAAACTTCAGTTTGGTAGATTTTGTGGAAGACTGCATGGATGATAATTTTTTGAGACCGTGTATGTCTGAAGATGCCTGAATTCGTCCTCCACACTGAATTGGTAGTGTGGATAGATATATAATTCTAGGTTGGAAATCACTTTTCCTAGAATCTTAAAGGTATTTTTATATTGTCATCTGGCCCCTGTGTTACTTTTGATGTTATTGTTTTTCTGTTTCTTGGTCCTTTTGGGTAAAATTTTTTTGTTTATAGTTGTAAGGTCCTGAGGGTTCTATAATTTTGTTATCACCGCCTTGGTGAGAATTTAGGTCTGTTTTTATCCACGGAGGACTTTCAGTTTGAAAATTTATGTTTTCTAATTTGGGAAGTTTTCGTAAATCTTTTGAAGACTTCTTCCCCTTTATTTTCTCTCTTCTTTTTCTCTGTGGCCCTGCTACTAAGTTGTTGAACATCCTAGACTAGTGATTTTTAACTGGTGTGCCATGGCACACTGGTGTCCCATGACAGGATCTTAGGTATGCCATGAAAATGGTTAAAGATCATTAATTAAATTATTTTTGAAAGAAGTTCAAAGCACCATGAGTATATTTTCTTTTTTACTCTTTTGTTTTGATCAACATAATTTAAGTGTGCCATGGAAGTTTAACTATAGGTTCAAGTGTGCTGTGAGATTAAAAAAAAGGTTGAAAAATGCTGCCCTGGACTATTCCACAGGGTCTTTTTTCTCTCTTGTCTTTTTGTTTTACTTTCTTGGATATTTCTTCAACTCGGTATTTTGACCTTTTTTCTGAGATTTGCATTTCACTTTCTCATTTCCAGGAGTTCTTGTTTTCTGAATGTTCTTTTCATATAGCATATTGTTCTTTGTTTGTGGATGCAATATTTTCTTTTACTTCTTCTAGGGATATTAACTTTCATTGTTTTTCAATATGTATTTTTTTTCCTAGATAATTTCTTTATAGTCTAAGTTGCTTTTTCTGTTTATTTTGGTCTTTGGGTTTCATATTATATGGTCTCCTCTAGAGCTTATTCTTCTTGGCTGTCTGCTCATATTTAAGTGTGGTTGACTGAAGACTGGTGTCTGTGGGGATTGACTGTAGTCATCTTTGTAGGTGATATGGCTTGTCTTTTTTATCGGGGAAACATCAATATTAGCATCTGTTTCTCTCTTTTTTTTGCTTATTTGTTCACTTTTCCCCCCTTTAGGAATGATCAGATTATTCAGAGAAGACTTTCTAGTCTTTTGTCTGAAGTTATATACCTGGTGGGGTCAATAGGAGAGAGAAGACAGGTCTCAACAGACACTATTATAAATTTTGCCTAATTTCAGTGTAACAGCCCTCACAATCAGCTATGATTTATGTTACTCAATCTGAAGAATCTTTTACCATTTCTAATGACTAAGCCTCCAGTGCTGTATTTTGATCTGAATAAGAGCAGTGGCACAGGTATATGAGGTGGGGGAAGAAAATCTGAGGGCAAATGTCTTCTAAACATGTTTTTAACAAGTCTTCCAGTTTTTAGCATCACCTTCATTCCCCTTTCAATGGTAATTAGCTATGCCAATTCCCTACTTTTTGCCTTATAAAAGGTAGGGAATTGGCATAGCTAATTAAAAGAACTTTTGAACACCTATATCTTCCAGTGAGTGAACACTTTTGCTAAAGTAGGTACTGAGGAAAAGACTGTTTAAGAAAGTCAAAGTAAAAGGTTAGAGAACATTTGCAGTAAATAAAATCACATTTAAACAAGTGATAAAATGGGTACATGATTAAATATATTGTCTTAAATATGGAAGTAAATGATCAAAATACTGTGGAAATTCAATGGCAATTGTATTATTTAATCCTAAGAAAAATTCTTAACAGAGATAAATGGATGATTAGAGAGGAAACTTTCTGTGCTGTAAGACAGTTGTTATTATCAGTGCTTGAAATGGGAGGGAAAAAGAAAAAAGGGGGTTGCCTGTGCTGGCCCCATATACTGAGGGTGGCGAGTACGAACCCAGCCCCAGCCAAACTGCAACAACAAAAAAATAAAAAAAATAACAAAATAAAGGAATGTTAATACTTGTACAAATAATTAAAAGGAACAGTTCATTTGATTTAGTAGCCAATTCAGCAAATGGAAGCAAGGCAGCAGATTTCAGGCCTTATTGGAAGCATTTTGTTAACTTAATTCAATTTGATAAAACATTTATTGAGTACCTGCTTGTTCAATGTGTTACCCCTTAATCTGCTTTTATTACTGATCCTGATAATCATACTGACCCTGTCAATCTCTATAAGGGGTGGCCAATCTTTTTCTTTTCTGCCATAAATCGGAAGAATAAGAGTTGTCTTGGGCCACATAGTAAATATATAAACACTAACAAAAGCTTATTAGCAGAAAAAGAGTGTATCTGTGCATACCTTTTCTGATGTCAGGTACCACAGATAAGCAAAAACAGTCCTCACAAAATCAGCATGTGGTCTGTGTACCACAGGTTGGACACTCCTGATAGAAGTCACAATCAAACTGAGTGTCCTAGGCCACTCAGGCCACTCAGATTGGTTATGGTTTCTACCTGGTGCTTTGGTTTGTAATCTCAGTCACAGTGGGAAGTACTGAGGAGGGAAAAAAGTCTTAGTGTTAACTGATCTTTCAGTGGTAGCTGGGTTGTTAACTAATTCATAGGACTAATTCAGTGTGAAAAGTAGAAAATTAAGTGGATTGCAACATGGGTAATTGACCTCTAATGAATTCAAGCTAAATAGCTATTTTCACTATTCTTGTTTCTCAGCCCTTTTGAGTATATTACTGGGGGGCATTTCTCAGTCACTTAGATGTTTCAAATGGTTCTAATGGTTCCAGCTAATAGAAGCTCCTGATAATGAAGCCTTGTGTTGTTTCACGATGTACATGAAACCTTAAGAAATGATCCTTAGTATAGGGTTGGTATATAAAGGAAGTCATACAGTGATCCTTTATCCAAATAATGAACACAGTAAATACCACATTAACATTTAAGAATATTGACTCTCAAAGACCAGAATGGCTTGGAACGCCTTAGACTCTCATAAGGAAAATTCTAATTTATATTAAGTTCTGCTTTGCCACTAAGAATTATTGAAAACAAAAGACTATCGTAAAAATGAAGTACTTGAACGTTGTGGTAGGTGTTTTAATTAATATATACAATAGAACCTCTGTAAGTTGACCACCTAAGGGACTATAAACCACTGGTCCACATGCAGAGGTGGTCAAAATAAGAAATGAGATCTCTTATATTGATATGTCCATGTGATACATGTCTGGATTATGAAAATTAGGTCAATTTAAGGAGGTGGTCAAGGTGGGGAGATAGCCATTTATGGAGGTTCTATTGGTTTTATTTTCAAGTTCCCAGGCTATATGGCATTAGTGAAGTATTAGTATTCTGCATACCTTCTTAAGGCTATTCAGGGTTACGCAGACACTTAAGTCTATAATTATTCTGCCTTTCTAAAATAAAACTATAAAAGGTCTAAATGCAAAAACAATTCTATGAACAATTCATCCAATAAAACATGTTATAAATTAATGTCTAATGAAGAAAAGACGCAAAGCTATGACTTTAGGGAAATATATTTATATTGAAAACTTAATTTAGCTAATTTTAAGCCATGACTATAAAGACCATTTTAAGTACACCATTCAGGAATACTGAAAAGATACATTATTTTAATTGTACATTTTAGTCTCTATCTTGTCCTCATGCTGATAAAAAAGATCAAGTATATTATCATTTTTGAAAAACATTATTTTTAATAAGGACAGGCATAGAAAACACATTCTCTGCAGAGGCCAAAGTGATTAATTATAAATAAGTGATGTTATCTTTTATGGTATTACTTCCTCATAATTTATCAGTGTGGTATAATAAATATGATTACAATTCTTTCCAATTCTTTCCAGCTTTTCCCATTCAGGAGTACAGTCAGTCCAACACTCTGGGAGGCCAATGAAGGATGATTGGTTAAGGCAAGGGGTTTGAGGCCAGCCTAGGCAACATAGTGAAACCAGATCTACCAAATTCAACACCCTGCCCCTCCCCCCCAAAAAAACTAGATGTGGTAGCATTCACTTGTAGTCCTAGTTACTCAGGAGACTTAGGCAGGAAGATTGTCTGAGGCCAGGAATTGGAGGTGACAGTGAGCTGTATCATACCATTGTACTCCAGCCTAGGTAACAGATTGAAATCCTGTCTCTTAAAAAACAAAACAAAAAAGAGAGAGAAGAAAAAAAAGTAGAGTCTTTTTCCACCTCTGAAGTCTCCATTGGCCTTATGGTTTGTGTTGCTGATAGGACATGGCTGCAGTACTGGGGTGTAAGTACAGAACCCAAGCCTTAGGTCCAGCTTCTGCCTTTGCCTTCTTGGAACTGAGACCTCTGATTGGAGCAGCCCAGGATGAGAGAGTGAATGGAGAGAGGTCCAGGTGTCCCACGTGGGGAGCCTCCAGCCGAGTTACCACCTGAGCACGTGTGCTTAGGAGCTCCCGCTGGAAAAACTGCCCGGTCAACTCGATTCCCCTCAGTGAATTGTGGGGAATACTGGGACGACTTGCTATAAGTAACAGATAACATAACTAAAAAGCTAAGTTTCTCTACACTCTAGCAGAGCTTCTTTAGTCATGACAGATTCCCTTTGCAATGATTAAGATGGACAAAAGAGCTCTGTAGGGGAAAAACTATTCTTAGTCTTTGCTTTTCTGTCAGAAAATCCTACCCTATTTGAGTCACTTCTATCCTTTACCACTTACTTTAAGTTACATGGAAATAATTTGGAGGCTGCTAAAGTCCTAATTATGTTGTATTTTTAGAGACAATTCACAGCGCTCATCTAAAACAACACAAGTAAAAAATAGTCAACAGCAAGAATCGCATGGATACAGTGGCTCATTCCTATAATCCCAGCAAGTGGGAGAATCACTTGAGGCTAGGAGTTTGAGACATGCCTGGGCAACATAGTGAGACCCTGTCTCCTCAAAGAAAAAAAAAAAAGAAAAAAAAATCATCTGGGTGTGGTAGCATGAGCCTATAGTCCTAGCTACTGGGGAGGCTGAGAAGGGAGAATCACGTGAGCCTAGGAGTTCAGGGTTACAGTGAGCTATGATGATGTTACTGTTCTATTGTAGGCAACAGAGTGAGACTCTGTCTCTAAAAAGAATTAAAAATGGAAAAAAAAAAACACAAACAAACATATAAGCCACAACAAGAACACTAAAAGCAATGGCAATGCCGTTTCTGTGGTCCCATAACAACTTTATTTGGAGATGATACTGTAAAGCCATGATCCTTAAACTCCTGTGATTATGTCCCAAGAGCAAAAAATTTTTGAATCTGGAGCATTAGTATACTGTACTCATTATCTATTATGGTCATACTATTCTATATACATTTAAAAATACAACCAGAAATCAATAAAAGATAAGCTAAGCTGGAAAAAGTGATATTCCTAAATGGCTTCCCAATTCTGATAGTTTCAAACTGATCTTAGTTCAACTAATATGTCAAGGCACATATAGTCTTAGGGTAAGGTTCATGTTAATGATTATACCTGTAAAGCCATATTTCAAATAATATACTTAACAAGTTCAAGTTCTTCTGACTGTTTCCAGTCATTTGATCAGATTATTCTTGCCCTACTAGGAATGAGATCAATGTCAGCTCTGCCATTTTCTCTTTGCTCATTCTTACTTGTATTTTCAATCTTTGGTTTCCCTTTTAAGACATTTATCCATTTTGGGAAGGTGAGTTTAGTAAAAGCTAGGAAATATAATCTATAAATCCACTTTATGAAGCGCCTATTACAAAGTACAGAAAATTTACAAAATGGCAGAGGATATAAAGTTAGTCCCTGTTTGGTGTGGAGGCTTTGGGGGTTCTCTTGGGCTACCTTGGAATGGCTCAAATGAAGGGTACTACCTCATCTCTTATGTTAAATATCAGTAAAAATTAATTATTTCTGATTGTTTTAGTTTCGAAAAGTATAAACGGTCTCATGTTTTCTTCCCATGCCTCAAAGCATTGTTTTACATGCTCCTTGGGGGAGCATATAGCTCACCCTGTTAACAGCTGACCTAGAGAACAGAATAGTAAGCTTCAACTTCAATTGCAAATTTGGAATTCTCTAGGAATGCAAGAGGAGCAATATGTTGGGCTTGGAAAATTTTTTATTTTCTGTTTCAAGAGGTGGTAAGGAATAGTGATTCACTGAAGGTAGAAGAGTGGGATGAAGCACTGAGCCCTGATGTCACCTGAAGATGACTGACATACCAACTCTACCACTTACAACTAGAAAAAATGAACATCATAAGTCAGGGATGGTGGAGATTAGATGAAATAATACAAAGTGCTTGGCAGATATTTTTATCGTATCTGAGCTGACCTTTTCTCCAGAACACATCATCTACATAAGAAGGGGTAGATGCTGGGGCTGGGAAAAAGTAGAAAGAAATATGAACTATATCAGGTCCTAATTACTAATTTCCACAATTTCACTACTGGGTATATACACAGAAGAACTGAATGTAGAAACTTGAAAAGATTTGTACCCTGCATTCATAGCAGCATTACTTACAACAGCCAGAGGGTGAGAGCAACCTTAGCATCCATCAGTGGGTAAATGAGAACTATGCAGCCTTAATAAGGAAGGAAATATGGACATATCCACAATATGGGTGAACCCTGAAAGGACAAGTAGTGTATTATTCCACTTATATGGGATACCTAGGGTAGTCCATTCATAGAGACCAGGAGAGAAGGTTACGTGGGGCTAGAGGGAGTAAGAGTATGAGGGTTTATTGTTCAATGAACATGGAGTTTCACTTTGGGAAGAAGAAAAAAGTTCTGCGGATAAATGATGGTGATGGTTGCACAACAATGTGAATGTACTTAATGTCACTGAACTGTACATTTGAAAATGGTTAAAATGATGATAAAAATAAGAATACTAACTTCCATTCCCAGCCCATTGGGACTACTGAACTGGCAAAATTGGGACTACTAAACTCCCTTAGATGTTTTAGTATCCCAGAGGCGGCATAGGAGTGGTCAAAGCTAGCCTGATTATTTGTTACGTCTGTGGAGCAGGCCCCGCTGAAGCCTGTGTAGATCTTTACTAGAGTTATGCATAAGTCCATTCAACACCACAGAATCCTCTGATGTTAAAGGCCTGAGAGCTCCAGAGCTACTACGGGCTCTGGGATTAGACAGTCTGCCATTTTTGCTAGTTTGACAAAGCAACAAAGCAGCAGCTTCTTAATTTCCATGTCCCCTGTGTCACGGAAGTAACAAATTTACAGAGAAAGTCATTTAATGAGAGCTGGAGGTTTAACCTTAACTTTGGCTCACTCATTATGGCCCTGAATAAATACAGCTTTACCCTATGCTTAGGTTCCAAGGCCATGCAAATTTTGGAAGGCTGTTAAACTTAAGAGCTCAAAATCTGATTTCAAATGCAATACTCTAAAGATCCCTTGGCAATGAAATTAAAATTGCAAGCAGAATGGCCCAGCTATCCATAGGAAGGATTGGAGAGGGGGAATAAACTGGAGGCAGACCTGGGATTTCAGTGAGTACCCCTGTGGGCAAATATTGGCAGCAAAATGAGAGCCAGAAATACAATCTTCTTAGGATGATGACAGGAGCTTTAAAAAGGAGAACTAGCAGAACACAGCAAGCCATGTAGTGAGTGGCCACTGTTTGCTAGTCCCAACTGTGTACACCAGTTGATTTGACCCTGCAAACAATCCTAGGAGGAATTCATGATGCCACCAGCAGTGTCAAGGACAAGCCCCTACTCCACTGTGGTATGCTGGGGCTGCGGAATAAAAAAAGTAGGAGTGTAACAGATATTGAGTTTGCCTCAATGTTCCATGGGTGGGGCTGGGTCAAGGGAGAGAGACTCCCAGAACAGCGTTAAGTAAAACACCTCTCCCCATTTATTTTGTGGGAATGGGAGTTGGAGGGAAGGGTTCCTGGCCACTGGAGAAACATGTGGCAGCCATCTGTCTGCCAGTGACCCCTGCTCTGTTTCCCACAGAGAGGCAGTTTCAGCAGCATATGCAGGACTCCTTTGTGGGGTGTTTCTCTAGCACATTTCCAAGATTTCTGTGAAAAGCTAAAAGGCTGTTGGCTTGAACAAACGCGCTAATTGGGCTTGTGGTACCACCAAACAAATAATACGATGGCAGACTTTTAGTCACCGTCTCTTTTAGAAGCAGACAAGACGAGCATCTCCTATCTCTGGGGAAAGTCTGAGCAAGTATTTTTCCTCATAAAGCCAAGTCTAAAGGACATCCCTTCTTATTAGTGTTTGAAGAAAAACTCCAGGGTCATTTCTGTTTGAAGACTATGACAATAATCCATAAATCTTAAAATGAATATTTTGCTGAGAGTTTCAAGTACAATCTTTTTCAGTATTCTGAAAATCTTGTCATCAATCTTCCTGAAGTTCTGTGACATATTTCCCTAAACACTGAGAGAGACTGTCTTGGACAGAGTGGACAGACTCAGCAGGCTTAAAGAATGTTCCCAGTGAAGGGAGATGTGGCCCTTTTACTCTGTTCCTCTCTTCAGGCTCTCAGACCCAAATCTTCCAGGGAATCCGATGGTAAGAAGAGATTTGGTCTCAACTGAAAGAGGGTTATTCTCTGAGCTCAAGAGATAAAACCTGGAATAAAACGATAAACCCCTAAAAGTATGCACTCTAGATCAGCTCCAAAGCTTGGGCAAAGCATATAGATCTTTTAAAATCCTTTTGGAACCAGAGGTAGTAGAATTTTTTCACAGTTAAAATAGTTAAAATTCTCAGTAATGAACTATAGATAGACAGAGATGTTGTTTCAACTGG
The DNA here is from genome assembly GCA_963573935.1 of Arctocebus calabarensis. Classification (NCBI taxonomy): domain Eukaryota; kingdom Metazoa; phylum Chordata; class Mammalia; order Primates; family Lorisidae; genus Arctocebus; species Arctocebus calabarensis. Next base: position 24,156 of record CAUYON010206869.1, on the reverse strand, counting down.
CATGTCTCCCCCAGATGTCAGGCTAATGACTTTATCATTTTGCTTTTCAGGGAGCTTCTCATATAAAGACAGTTTATATTTACAGAGAGATCCACTTACACGGCTTATCACCACCTCACTGCGGTTCTATAATATAGTAATTCTGATAATTCCTTGCTTTGTCTTCTAACGGCATCAGGCTTTATAACACCTCGTCTTTACCAGACACTGTGTGTTTTAGCAGAATGGGGAGTTCCAAAGAGATATAGAATACACATATATTGGAAAATAGAAAGAATAATAAAGAAGAGGGGAAAACCCCAATTGCAATTAAAATGCAATAGGCCTCTACTGCACGTCCCCACGCTAGTTAATACAGACATTTCCAATAACTTTAATCTTTAAGTGGTGATTGTTGAAAAAAGAAATCAAGTTTGCGTTTCTTAAAAGACAAGAGAGAAGAAAATGACTTGTCATATCTGACTGGTTTGGAAATATAAAATCCAATTCTGAAGAAGCAGAGATAAGAAAAGTGCGGTGGAAGTGCCATCAGCTTAGCAAACACTAAATAATGAACAATGCAGAGACTGTCCAGCCTGATAAAATACTCTATTAGAGGGACTGTTTTTAAATGAGTGATAATTGTGGCACATCCACTGTGAAAGGTTATTGAATTTTTATCTGTAGCAAGAAGCTTTTGACGGACTTGCTGAAAAGTCACCTACAAATAGTACCTTCTTCAGATGAATTTGACCGAAGGGGTTTTCCAGCATGTAACATCTTTCTGACATTTATGGGATTTCTGCTTCCTTGAAGAATCTGATCAGATATTCTTGGTTTTTAGAAAGAGACTTACGTTTTTCATCAGTTTTACGGAAAACTCCTCATTATTCTCCCTCTCACAAAAATTGGATTAAGATGTTAGTGAATAGCTCCAGTCGAATCCGCACAGGAGTCAATGACCAGATCTCAAAGATGTTAGTGCACAGCATTACCTGCTATTAATAAGCAACACTGGGCCTTGGACACCTGCACCTAATACAGACCTGTACCCTGTATGAAAGAAGTCTTCTACATTTCTATTGTATAATCTACAATGTTTAATACAAATGACAATATTCAATTTAAGATAATGAAAGAACCTTTCTCTGAATATGTGACTCCCAAACTTAGTTCCAAAATAGGCCCTTTAGGGGCAGGAGGTACAGCTTTTATACCTCAGCTTCTTAAAATTAATGTCAAGATCACTCCCCCCACTCCTTTTAAAATACATTCAATGCCATTTATACCGGGGACACGGCACTGCATTCATCTTACTGCTGTCCTGTATAGGGAGAGAGATGAAAAATAGCATTGTCTCCATGGGGGAAACAAAGGCAGGCTGGCTTGGTGTTCTCATATCTCTGTCACTAATAACTTGTAATAGGTGGTTACCTTGCTTATCCAGACACGCTGGTCTATACTCTGAGAACAGGCAGGTGTAGTCTAGGACATTTTTGTTGCTGACTCATTTTGACCTTGGGCAACTGGCCAAACTTCTGTATTTCATAATCGTGCTTCATAAAACTGAGAAAATAAGGGCTGGCCCTTGAGGCAGGGATAAGGGATTAAGCATTAATGGATACAAAGGGCCTTGGAAGTATGAAATGGAATCTCAATGTTGAATGCTATTATCATCATTCTGGTATCCTTTGGGACGGCTACATGTACAGACATGGGCACAGCCTGCCCCTTTGCTGCACTTTCCTGGGGGTGGTAGTCTGGAAAAGTCTTTATGCACTATTAATAAGAAAGCTGTCTGAGAAAGCACATGCAGTTTACATTTAAAACTTTTTTTAAAAATTCATTCCTACCAAGTGATGGAAGGTTCTTCCATGAAACCGTGGCCAATCTATCCTCACTCTGGTTTCCCTACCAGGCTTTGTCTCTCCTTACCCACTGCCTTTGGTAAGACCTAAACTTAGTTGCACGTGTGAAGAAATGAAGAGATACACTTTCTCTAGTGAGGAGTTCATTAAGTCACAATGTCACACTGGTTGTGGGCTTATCTCAAGTTTTAACATACTCAACTGTCTAAGGGTTTTTCTAGATAAGAACCTAGAAGATGGAATAGTGTAATCAGTGCCTTCAGGTACAATCTTCATTGGAAGATGTGTTCATCTGCAGTCAATCATGTCCCCTCCCCATGTCCTGTTTAAGTCTGCTGCCACAGTAGCCCTTCTTCCTTACTGCTGTTGAGCATGTTGGCTCAGGCTCCGGTAATCCTCCACTTCCACCACCTTCTCCTGCTGGCTATGCAATTTCAGCAGGCCATTTTAGAGCCCTCTCTTGCTTTCCAACTTCTTCTGTAGAGATTTTCATGTGTATTTCTTCTTCCTATATTCATTTTATAGTTTTGCTTGAAGATACAATCATTAAGCTGGCAGCTTCTGGCCACCACACATAAGCATCCATGATATTACCATATTTTAATAAAATATTTCCCTTATGGATAAAAATGTTAGCACTTTCAAAGAAATAGCCACATAATTCTTTATGGGCAGATACTTAGGGCTCCATAATTACATTGAAAATGCTCACAGCACCAGCCTTCTGTAGCTCCACAATTGATAATCACCTCCTTACGGACGGAGCTAGGATGCTGCTTTCTAATCAGCACTTGGCAAAAGATGATGAACTCTACAGTTGACCAGCTGATTGAAAGAAGGGAATTGTGTTTGGATCTGGAATGATTTTCAATAATAGCTGAGACTTCTTTTCATAGTTCCGAGGAACAAAAGGGTACCCTTTACAAATTCAACCCTGGCCTCTTAGATGGGCACTTACAGGCTCTGAGAAGTAAAGTCCATTCTTAGACACATTCCCATGACCTCAGATATGTTTGGCAACTCTGGTGGAGGGAGATGTATGATTTACTAGAAATGATTCAGGTGCACAGATACTAACAAAGTTTTGAAAGCAATCACACAACTTGAGATCAAAGAGAAGCCTGAGGAGGCAAGAGGAGTGTGAATACCCACTACAATGAATGAGCACTCTAGTAGTGACGAGATTCATGGTAGGAAGTCCAGGAACCCACTGTGTGTCAGACACCACTAAGAAGTCTAAGTTCATCATCTCATTTAATGGCTACAGCAACCCAATGAATATGTATCATTATTTCTATTTAGCTGGTGAGAAGACTTATTTAGCTCAGAAGGGCTAAATGATTTCCCCATGGTGATACATTTATTTGCTTGATTTGTCCTCTAGCGTGTCTGACTTCTAAGTCAAATTTGTAATAAATACCTCCTAAATTAAGGGAGAAGAATGAGAAAGAATCCATGAATTAAAAAGAAAACAAGGTCTTTAGCAATACCACCCTGAATGCACTTAACCTCATCTAAAAGGAAAAAAGAATGTGTGTGGGAGGCCAAATAAACTGTGTTTTGGGAGCCTCAGGAGAGCTTTCTATGAGAGCAAAGGGAATAACCTATGTATACCAACATTTAAAATGCACTCAAAGGAAAGGAACAGGAGGTACCCCATTGGGGTCAGCATGGGTGGTAACTAATAATAACAATAACAGTGTACATATAGTACATCAATGTAGAGATGGAGACAGAGCGATTCAGGTGGTATTCCTTAGAAAACAAAAGAATAAGCAGCATGTATATTCTTAGTGAAAACAAGGGTTTCAGAAGAACGCTAAGAGTAGTTCGGTGAACACCCTGAGCACATTGGCTTTCCATGAAATTCTTTCTTCAGTATGATAAATTTTAGCGTGTTTGCAAATATCAACAGAATACAATTACAGCTGAAAGTGAACAAAAGTGAATCATCATAATTTATCAGTTGGTGTTTTTATTCCTACAAAAGGTGATTAGTTGTAACACTGGATATGTCAGGGAAATATATTGGGACATTATTTTTGAAACAGAGAAAGGCTCAGACGTAGATGTAGTCAACCAGATAAAATAAAAACAAATTTAGAGTTGGACACTGAGTGGGTAGCTCCTAATAACATGCACAAAATGCGATATCAATGATAACTGAATTGTCTTAGTTAACAGCATGACCATGAAATTAACCAATGACAATGAATTTGGAAGGTACCATCAATGAAAGAAGAAGAATGATAGTAATGAAACCACAGAATGGGAGTCGGGTTAAGAAAATGACAATCATTAGTCCAAAATAGGACAAATGGCATAGGAAGTCTAAACACAGAAAGATGATTAGAGAAACTAAATATGTAAGGCAGGCTAAGCAACACTGACAAGGAGCTGTCTGATAACAGTCAACAAATATTTGAAACTTGTTAATACCGGAGTGGGAGAGGAATTACCACGCAGAGAGTTCTAATTAAAAAGAATCAAATACAATTATGACAAGGAAAACTCTGGCTTAATGGTTTGACAAAAGTAAAGCTGCAACAGGACAGTTTCCCATGAGATTGTGGGTAGGGAAATTTTTATTCCCATTTGTTCCAAGGCAAAAAAACAGCCAGGGGGTTTCATTTTATTTTTAATTTACCACTAAGGCCATGATAGTGAGCTTTCCATTCACATTCCACAGTATGCAATGCATAAAAACATCCTGGTACACTGCATACGACATACTTGGGGAATAGGAGTAGCCAGCCACCTAAACCTTTCCCACCTCTATTTTCAATAATATAATTGACCTGTAAACCGTCTACATTCACTCAATTGGTTTGGCAATTTCAGCCTTCTCTGTGAAGAGAAACATGAATTCCTTGTGCCCTTCTCATTTAGCTGCCTGGAAAAGTGTAAGAGGAATGTTTTTATTTTTAATCAGATTTGGGCAACAGTTGAGCTAACTAACAACTGTGAAGCAGAAGTGGGTTGTTGTCCTAACTCTGGCATAGACACAAAATATGGTATCCCTGTGCCTGGTGTTCCTGCCCATAAAATGGGAAATCATCTTAATCCCAAGCTTCCGAGAATAGAAGAACAGGCCAAAGAACCACAAAGCATTTCCCAAATATAGAGAGTGAGAGAAATCGAAGAAGAAATTTTTAGGGGCTCTAAATCAGTGGTTCTCAACTCTGGCTGTTGAAATTGCTTAGCGAGAGTTACAAAGCATAGGTGATTCTGATGTGAGACAAGGTTGAGAACCACTCCTTTAGTGGTTCTCAGCCTGTGACTGGATTGGTTTGGGGTACAGCCTGATGCCCACACTGTACCTTGGAACAATTACATCAAAATCTCTTGGAGTGGGGCTCAGCATTGGTATTCTTAAGCTCTGCAATTGATTATAAATGATGTGCAGTCAATTTTGAGAAGTGTTACTCCAAAAGGACATGTCTCAAGAAGTCCTATTTATAAATCAATTAACATTGTACATTAAAGCTTAATGATGACAAAGAAACCATGAAAGTAATCCCATTTACAAAGCTGCAAATAAAATAAAATACCTAGGAATAAACTTAACCAAAGAAGTAAAAGATCTCTATAATAAAAACTATAAAACATTGATGAAGGAAATTGAAAAGGACACAAAAAGTGCAAAGATATTCCATGGTCGTGGATTGGAAAAATAAGTAAGGTTAAAATGTTCATACTATCCCAAACCAAACTATAGATTCATTGCCATCCTAATCAAAATACATCTTCACAGAAATAAAAGAAGTCTTCAAATTTATATGGAACCATAAAAGACCCAGAATAGCCAAAGCCATCCTCAGCAAAACTGGAGGAATCACATTCCCTGAATTCAAATTATACTACAGAGCTATAGTAGCCAAAACAGGATAGTACTAGCATAAAAACAGACACATAGACCAATGGAACAGAATAGAAAACCCAGAAATTAAATCTAGACATCTATAGCAAACTTATCTTTGACAAAAGTATCATGAAGACATAGCAAAGATAGTCTCTTCATTAAACGGTACTGGGAGATTTAGATAGCCGAATGCAGAAGAATGAAACTAAATCCTTATCTCTTGCCATACACAAAAATTAAATCAAAATGGATTAAAAACTTAAATCTAAGACCTGAAACTTTGAAACTACCAAAAGAAAACACTGAGGAAATGCTTTAGGACATTGGTCTGGGCAAAGACTTCCAAAGCAGAGGAAACCAAAGCAAAATTGGACAAATGAAATCACGTTAAGCTAGAAGATTTCTAAATAACAAAGGAAACAACAAAGGAACAAGACAACCCAAAGAATGAGAGAAAATATTTCAAAATGCCCACCTGCAAAGGGATTAATAACTAGAACATATAAGGAGCTTTGACAACTCAAAAGGAAAAAAATCAAATAACTCAATCTCAAAAATGAGCAAAGGCTCTGAATAGGTATTTCTCAAAAGAAATGGCTAACATCCAAATGGCTAACAGGTATATGAAAAAATGCTCAGCATCACTTGTCATCAGAAAAATGCAAATAAAAACAACAATGAGATATTTCATTAAGTTTGCATCAAAAAGACAAGCAATAAAAAATGCGGTTGAAGATGTGCAGAAAGGGGAACCCTTGTACACTGCAGATGGGAATGTAAATTAGTGCAACCACTTCTCTAACCACTAGAAAACAGTATGATGGTTCCTCAAAAAGCTAAAAACAGATCTACTTTATGACTCAGCAATCTCACTGCTAGGTATATATCCAAAGGAAAGGAATTCAGTATACTGAAAAGATAATCTGCACTTCCATGTCTCTTGCAGCCAAGATACGGAATCAACCTAAGTGTCTATCAATGAATGAATGGATAAAGGAATTACAGTACAAATATACAATGGAATATTATATAGGTATAAAAGAACAAAATCCTGCCATTTGTAACAACATGGATGGAACTTGAAAACACTATGTTAAATGAAGTAAACCAAGCACAAAAAGACAAACCCCATGTGTTCTTACTTATATGTGGGAGCTAAATATTAAAAACAATTGATCTGGAGACTGAGTTTGAATGGTGGTTACGAAAGGCTGGGAAGACTAGCAGGGAGGTGGTGGACAAAGTTGGGATGGTTAATGGGTGCAAAAATATAGTTAGATAGTTAGATAAAATTAACAATATTTGATAGCACAACAAAGTGACTAAAATCAACAATAAGTTGTTAGGGTATATTTTAAAATAACTAAAAAAGTGGAATAAGAATGTTCTTAACACAAAGAAATGAGAAATGCCTAAGGTAATGGACAGCCCAACTACCCTGATTTGTCTAATTCACATTGTATGTATCAAAACATCATATGCATTTCTATAAATATATACAACAATTATGCATTCATAATCATTAAAAATTAAAAGTTTTAAAGAGAAAAAAGGGTTAACAATAAGGCTTTATTTTTAATGAAGAAAATTCAGTTAATTCTTTTATTCTCAGCATAGCTTTGTTTGAAATTAACATAGCTGTGTATTTTATTAAGAATTGTTCAGCACATGTGGAAACCAAGAAGTGGTTGCTGGTTCCAAGCAAGTGGTTTGGGGTAAAAAACACAGCTTCTCCCACACAGAATGTTTCAGACCCACAAAAGAATAATCTATATCAATTTATAATTGTTTAAGGTGGACAACCATTTCTTTTAGCAAGTATTCAACTTGCTCAAACATTGGGCTTAGTGTAGACACCATCTATCATGTCAAAAAATGGCCACTAGAAAGAAAAACAGAGAAAAGCAATTTGTGTTGGGTAAGTGGAGAGTTGATCTACATTTCGAAGGAACTGCCTAAAGAGGACTACACAAATCGGAGGACAAAACCCAATCCCAGAACATCGTCAGTGATAAGTTATGTTGATAGCATGTATCCTTGATATGATATGATGATGAGAATGGCACCTTACCTCTGTTGTTTTCCTTGCCAAAACCCATAAATACAGTCTAATTGTGAAAAGATAGGAGACATGCCCGTATTGAAGGACATTTTAAAAATATCCAACCAGAATTCCTCTAAAATATTGAAGTCATTCAGAGAAAGAGAAAAGTCTAGGAAAATCTAAAGAGATAGAATGACTAAATGTAATATATGTCTGGATAGGGTCCTAGACCAGAAAAAGGACATTGGAGAAAAGCTAAGAAAATTTGAACAAAGCACAAATTTTAGTTAATAATAATATACATGTCAACACTAGCTCATTAGTTACAATGAATTCACCACACTAATGTAAGACATTAACAATAGGGGAACCTGGGAGAGAGATGTAAGGGAATTCTCTGGACTGCTACGTATCTCTGCAACATTACACTAAATCTCAAAGTATTAAAAAATAAAATTTTTATTAAAGAAAATCAATTGGCAGAGCCTCATCCGGGATACATTAGCATTCTTCCATGAATTGAAGAGTAGTATTATGTTACTATAGCTAGAATCTTTGAGAAACATGAAGAAAACAGGAGGGTACACATGATTTAGAGACTAGACAAAGTAATTATCCATGTCTTGACATAACTAGATAGATATTTCAAATATGCTTCAAAGGCTATGATTATGGACTGGCATTATTATTATTTTTTATTTCAGATTGATGAGAGTACAAATTACATTGTTTTCATTTTTGAGATAAAGTTCAAGTTATGGTTGAACCTTTCACCCAGGGGACATCTGAACGCCCTCACAATGTGCACATTAGGTGAGATCCCACCAATCACCCTCCCATCCCACCTCCTCACTAGATTATACTTGTGTTTTTCTTTTATGTGGGCTTGTAGTTGCTCATATATTGGTTTCATATTAGAATTGAGTACGTTGGATACTTTTCCCCCCATGGTTGTGATACTTTACTAAGAAGAATGTGCTTCAGCTCCATCCAGGTAAATACAAAAATATAAATTTTCCATCTTTTTTATGGCTGAATAGTAGCACTCCATGGTATACACATGCCACAGTTTGCTAATCCATTCATGGGTTGATGGGCACTTGGATTGATTCCCTGCCTTGACAATTGTGAAATGAGCTGCAATATAACATTCTAGTGAAAATGTTCTTGGAGTAAAGTGATTTTTTTCTTTGGGGTAGATATCTAGTAATGGGATTGCAAGGTCAATTTTTTGTTCTTTAAGAATTCTCCATACTTTGTTCCATGGAGGTTGTACTAGTTTGCAATCCCACCAGCAGTGCAAAAGTGTTCTCTTCTCTCCACACCCATGCCAACATTTGCAGATTTGGAATTTTGTGATGTGGGCTAATCTCACGGGAGTTAGGTGATATCTCACGGGTAGTTTTGCTTTGCATTTCTCTGATGATAAGGGATGACGAGCATTTTTTCCTGTGTTTGTTGGCCATTCATCTGTCATTTTCAAGGAACTTTCTGTTCATGTCTCCTGCCCCCTTATAAATGGGTTGTTTGCTCTTTTCTTGTTGATTAATTTGAGTTCTTTGAGGAAGCCAGTTATCAGCCCTTTGTCAGGTTGGTAGCATGCAAATATCTTCTCCTATTCTGAAGCTGTCTGTCTGCTTTAGTTGTAGTACCCTTAGTTGTGCAGAAGCTTTTTAGCTCAATCATGTCCCATTTAGCTATTTTTAGTGTTGCTGCATTTGCTGAGGGGGTCTTCTTCATAAAATCTTTTCCCAGGCCAAATTTGTCAAGAGTTTTCTTGACACTTTCTTCTAGAATTTTTATTGTGTCATATCTTAAATGTTAATCTTTTATCCAATGAGAGTTAGTTTTTGTCAATGGTGAGAGGTACAGATTCAATTTCAGTCTTCTACATGTGGCTAACCAGTTCTCCCAGCACCATTCATTACATAGGGATTCTTTTCCCCAGTGTATCCTTTAGTTTTGTTTCTTAAAGATCGGATGGCGATATGTGGCTAGGTTCATCTCTGGGTTCTCTATTCTGTCCCATAGATCTGGTCTCTCTGCTTTGGGGCTGTCATTATTTTAAACCTTTTAAATCTTAAGGACCTATGTGATTGCCCAGCAGAACTTTCTGTGATGATAGACACAGTCAGTACCTGTAATGTCCAATACAGCAGCCAACGAGCATTTGAGATGTGGGGTGTATGACAGAGGGAGGAAATTTTTAATTTTAATTAATTGAAATTCAAATAGCTACACAAGGCTAATGGCTACTGTAAATGACATTATAATATCTAGAACTAATATATGCTAATATATAGCATGATAACAAGAGAGATGGAGTTTTTAACTTAAAAAATACTTATAGAACTAAAATAGAGAGTGACAAAGTAGAGAAATGTTTTACTGCAACTAAGATGAAATTCAACGTGCCATAATCATTTATGTTTAAGGCACAGAACTTCTGTTTATGCACAAGAAAATGATCAGAAATGATCAAGGGTCAACATTAGCATTAATGTGCTTCTATCAAAATAAAATATAACCATCCTACTGGAATGGTTTTATATAAATACGACAGGTAAGGTCTACCTAGTAGCTCTAACCAATGCAGTAGAAAAAAATCAAGCTGGGAATTTAAAGACTTGTTCTGTCCCAGTTTGGCACAGACATGAAGTATAATCACTGTAACGCCTTAATTTCCTCATGTGTAAAATAACTTGAATTAGATCAGATGATTTCCAAGATCTCTAGCAATAATAAGAAAAAAAGTATATAAATAATTGCATAACTAATACCGCAATTCTAAAATCAATTCCAGGAAGCAAAATTATGAGATTTGCTGCCTAACAGATTAGAGGAATGTTTATTTTGTGGTTGCTCAGACTGTAAAAGACTAGGGTATGACTCCTACTTTTCATTATTCACTTATGTGGGCTAAGCAAGAACTTTAGCAATGGGAACTGAGTGAGCTGAGGGTTGATTCACCCCGTGTCAGAATGGGAACTATGTCACCTGTGGGTGGATACGCCTAGTGTCAAAAAAACCTCCTCCAAGGCCCACATTCACAAAAGACAAGGGCCAAATCCTTATGCAGGATAGTGAACTCAGGCCTGATCTGGGGCTCCTAATCCTAGTAGATTTAGGTGCCCTTGACTCAGAGACTGGGATTTGGGGGACAAAAATCTTTAAAATCCAGAGAGGGAAAGTATAGGTCCAGGAAAATGTTTTCAGACACATTAAAATATTTTATGGAGAAAATAGCAACTATTTAATTTCTGAAGAAAGTGAAAAAGAAGAAAGAGGTTTAGACTGATGCATAGGGGATTTAACAGAAAAAAAAAAAAAGATGGTTTCTTGGATAGAAGTAAGGAGCAGAATATACAATCAAGGGAGTTGCAGAATCTCTAATCCTAGCGGTTTTTCCAGACTACAAGAAAGAGAGAAGTGCCTCTCTAAGGAAGCAAAGCAGACAAAATAAGCCCTTCAACTTCCTTCCTGTTCTATGAAGTCTATTTTTAAAACCAATGCTTCCTTAAAAAAAAGGGTGAGATAAAAAAGAAAGTCATGTTAAAGGTAGAATATAATCTAATAATTTTTAGGTAGGTCATATTTTGTTCTGAGAATTTTCTTAAGCACAAACATTTCAGAATCATTTTAAATAAAGATTCTTACAAACAGGAGGTATTACAAAAAGCAGGTGGTTTGTACCTTTGTTACAAGGTTAAAATTGTGCTCAATGGGGAATATATGTATAAACTTAGATTCTGAATACCCAATGCTAAATACGATCTTGCTCAACTCCCTTGTACTGAGAGCATGTCTGTTACAGCAGGTCCTTAAGTCCCGACCTCTTCCTAGAGGCAGGAGTGGGAGAATGAGACTGCGGTAGAGAGCGGGGAAAGAGAAAGGAAGCAGGTGTATAAACATATCTGTGACCTAGAATAGCTTGTGAACCTCTGGATCCAGCCACTCCCCAAGTCCTTTGGCTTATCAGTTTTACGAGACAATGTATTCTTTTTCTTGAAAAGTCTATGACTTTCAACTGAAAGAATCTTAAGTAGAATAGGTGTAAGGAAGGTTGAGGGAGAGAAATCAGAAGAGATGGAACAGGAACCACGGACAGCGGTAGGACTATGGTATAGTGGGAACTAGAAGAGCTGAGTAGACCATTTTATGTGTAAGGAGCTAAAGTAACAATTAGGCAAATACTAAAAGAGATGGGAAAATTACCTTTGAAAAAATCATCAATTCTAATGTCCTGGACAATGTCTGGCCAACTATGTCCTGCCAGTAAAATGCAATACTTTCCTCAGGATAACACAAAATGTTTCAGGTGATTGAGAAACCTGCTCTACTATCTAAAGAGATACTTTACTATGAAAATAATTTTCTGTAAACCTCTGCCACTCCACTACATTAATAGGTTCTTAACTTTAATACAACATGACATTTACCATACCAAATAGTTAATAGGATGTAGAACAAGAAATAAACCTAAAATCTTCTTAATTTCTTCCCATCCCACAAAGCATTTTCTTTATGCTATCCAATCTCTAGACTTGGAAACACTTTTGTTGCGGTTATCATTTGGTTCACTTTCCAGAAGATAATAAAGATCTCTCCTTTATTCCCTTTCTAGACTCACAATGACATGGAGCAATAAAGTAACCCATTATCAGAAAATCCCCTACTTTGTTCAAATTATAAACATCCACGGGCATCTCTCCTGGGAATTCAAAGAGCCAGAAAGAGTAGGTGAGCAGGGGTTGTTGTTAGCAGGATGAACCAGTTTGCTTGATGCTTTGTTTTAGCAAAGACACCATAAGTAGTGATTACACTTCACCTGGGTTGTGCACTGATTGTCAAAATGCTGACAGTCACTTAAATTACTCACTGGGTGGAATAATCACCCCGAAAGGGACTGCGAGGGTACAAGTTATGTTATAAAATGGAACTGAGCACATGAGACAAAGTATTAATGGTAGTAGTGTGGTAGAAGAGATCTTTGTCAGAATGATAGAGATGATTAAAGACATGAATTAGGCATCAGCTGTACTGGGTAGTGACATGAACACAACAGCTAAATTGGGCAATTACGAAGTTAAGCATAACACAGAGTGCATCTTTCTCCTGTTGAAAATAGTGGACGCCAGGTGAGCCTGTGTGCCCCGCTCAGTGGCTGGCTACAGGGGTCATGCACTAGATCGTGCAGCCCTTTTAGAATGGACAGAATAGAAATCTGGATTCTGTGTCCTTAGGAATAAGAGACTGCATTCATAAACACTTCATATTAGACACTGGGGGGCCACCAAACAAGAGGGCCCCTTCTAAACATCACTAATGCATTTGTGAAAGTCAGAGGAAAACCGGGAAAAGAGGCATCTGGCCCCTTTTCAGAGTTGTTCATTTTGCAATTAGCAAAGAGAAAATTAGCTCTTTCTGACTTTTTTTGGGGGGGTGGAGAAGGCAGCGGGGTGGGTCTGGGAGATAAAATGGATAAATTAAACTACTTCTTATAATAGAATTGCCTGGATTTTATGGAATTAGAAACTTGAAGGGGTCTTTTAAGGATACCTACTTACTCAGAATCTGCTCGAATGCAGTACTGTGCCCAAACTATCCTTAATTGGTGGATACATTTTCTATTCTTATAGAGTTCTGAAAATAAACATGTATAATTTTATCATCAGATAAAAATATCTTAAATAAAAGGTCTAAAAATAAAGGTGTAAATAAATAGTAACTTATTAAGAAAATTCCTAAAGCAGATTATCTGATCTCCCTCTGAAGCCCACTCCTCTGGTTTTTACTCCCCATTGGCCCTAGGGAAAGCAACACAGTCATTGTGAGACCACATGTGTCCAAACACAGTTAGCATCCAAGGAAACACTTAGACTCTTGCTATGGGGCCTGTTTTCAGGGAATAATTTATTCCTGTGAATCCATCCACACCTTTTCCTTTTCCAGGCTGGAAATATGATTAGTCAAGCAATATACCTTTTCGAGTAACAGTGATAATAAATAATGCACTCTGAAGTTCACAGTCCAAATGATGTGTTTTCTTTCTTGTTTGTCTAACAGTTAACCCTAATAGGGCATTCAGAACTGATATGGCTTCTTCTTCATCTTTTGCTTTTTCTCTCTTGTTTCCGTCCTTCCATTCATACATCTAAATCTCTCTTTTCCTTCATTCTTTCTTCACGCCCTTTCTTCTTTGCCTCTATTTTAGTTGCTAGACATACTCCTAAAGTCATGCTTTAGGGAGTTATTTTATAATTATTAAAATTTATGGGCCCAAAGTTTTCAAACTATTTTTCTCTGAGTCCTTAGCCCTTGATAGAAAGGTTTTCCTTTCTTATTTTATATTCAGTACATTAATTTCCTTGCCATCTCTAATTGCTATCTCTCAGCCATCTCTTCTCCAGAATAATTGCTTGTCCTCGTTGTCTCTTATTTTCTAGCACCTTAATCACTTCTGTGACTCTAATACAAAGATTAGCTTTATATCGAGTTACAATGAGAACATAAGCCATGCTGAGCCCTGAGCTCTGAGACAGCTTCTGCCTAACAAAAGGTATTCCTCTCTGTTGTGGGTACACAGAGGTTCAATCTGACATGGTTTTATGTTTCTAAGGTTAAAAATCAAGCTGTATTAACATGGGCCTTTCTTGGCTTCCCACACCCCACACAGGGAAACTGAGATTAGTTCCTTTCCCAGAATTACAAAGTAGGAGAGCACAACATAAGCAGAATTCTAATGTGGATCTCCTGACAGTTTGGGACATGCCTCCCCACGGGGTGACAGGTATACACACTCACGATTCAGAGGAAATCACTCACTTCCTCAATTGTCCCCACAATGGCTGCCCTTACTTACTCTGGGACGTGGAAAGATTGGAGAAAGCAGACTTTGTTCGAGCTGCCAACCATTCCAGGCTTTCGTGCATGTTGGCCAAAGCTTTGAGGTCACTGACGTCACAGAGGATGTCTTGTGGAGGGATTAACTTATCACCCAGGTTCCCAATAAGAACTTCAGACTCCTTGCCAAAGGCTGCCCTGGAAAACAAACCAGAAACCCATTTCACATACAGCTTGGGAAATGCAGGACCAGGCCACACGTTCTAAGGCACACCCAGCACCAGGACTGATTTCATCCCTACTTTATAGCAGGCTCTTTTTCCTAGGTTTCATTTGGTGAGAAAACTATCACATGCCTGCATGACTTATTCTGGTAGGAGAAAAAATTCTTAGAAGCAGCAGTAAGTTGTATCTTCAACCAGAATGAGCAGGAGCCTGACAACAACAGTAACAATCTCTGGGGACGGCCTTCATGCTGCCCTCCTGTTGGCTTTTTTCCCTGCCTTCTCTCATGCCATGGAAGTTGATGATCAGGTTAGTGTGTTAAACATGTGAATGGCTTGAAGTTTACTGTAATAAAAATAAAATGAGGTTAATCTAGCCCCTGGAAAATACACTATTTTCAAATGTTCAAAAGCAAAGAGGAATTAGCCTCTTTAACAAGACAGGCTACAGCTGAGATGGTCAGCAGAGGTTTGGTTATTCATTCATTCATTTACTTGTTGTTTAGAGCAAATGAACTATAAGCATTTAGGCACTCAATTCAGAAACAGAAATCAATAAAAATCAATGCTGGGATCCTTTTATTGACTGGAAAAATATAATCGTGTGGGTTCCATACAGAGCTCAAAATGGGTTTTTTTGAGGTTGAAAAATCAAATTCCCTGGGGTTGTGAAAGAAAGAGCTGGATGGGACCCTGAGACAGCAGGGCACAGCCACTGCAGAGATGGAGAAATGGAGGCTCAGAACATTAGCTGTTCTGCCTGTATGACGTGTGATTGGCAAGCTGGGAAGCAGGCTGCCTTATTTTCACAGCTCTCTTTCTTTTAAAAAGAAAAATAAAGAGCGCCAAAATGAGAAAAGATGACTGAGAATGCTAAGGAAAAACATCATGTATTTCCAGGAAAGTTACACATAGGTGGGTAAGCAGAGCTGATGCCGGAAGAGGTTGGAACAGGCACTTGGAGAGTTTTCTTTAAGTCCTGAGGCTTTTAAAACTCAAAACACCCATGGCTCGGCGCCTGTGGCTCAACGGGCTAAGGCGCCAGCCACGTACACCAGAGCTGGCGGGTTCAAATCCAGCCCGGGGCCACCAAACAACAATGATGGCTGCAACCAAAAAATGGCCGGGTGTTGTGGCGGGCGCTTGTAGTCCCAGATACTTGGGAGGCAGAGGCAAGAGACTCGCTTGAGCCCAGGAATTGGAGGTTGCTGTGAGCTGTGATGCTACTGGACTCTATCCAGGGTGACAGCTTGAGGCTCTATCTCAAAAAAACAAACAAACAAACAAAAAAACTCAAAACACCTTAAGTGAGAAACACTCAGGGCTTTATTTAAGTAGAATAAACTATATGGAGTCTCAAGCATGCAGAAATTAATAAGAGTTGACACATCAGAAAGATGCTTAGTTGACACAGAGACTTACAGTGTCTAACATAACAGATGCTCCATGTGGAAAGAAATGATTGTTGTAATTAAATCCTTATTAAAAATGTTTATGCTTCTAGGAAATGACTCATGAGTAGCCTTCTTGTGTCAACAGAGGGTTATCTTTTTTGAAGGGAAAGCCAAAATTGATTGACTGTTCTAGGTAGGTTGTGGCTACAGAGGTGATAAGGAGCCCTGGACCAGCATATGGAACTTGGGTGTGCATACCAGTCTTGGGGTCTTATAAAAGTTCTTAGGAGGGATGGGGTCCAAAATTTCCCCATTTGTAACTAATTTCCAGGTAATGCCCAAAATTGCTCATCTGAGAAGCATGCTTTCCTTGGGCAGCAAGAGTTGGAGCACAGGCCTCGAAGTCAGATAGACCCGGGTTTGAATCCTGAACTGCCAACACCTTGTGGGGTAATGCTGCTTAACTTCTCTGAGCATTGCATATGCAACCTAGGGATAATAGTGCCGATCTTACATAAAGTAATGTAAGGTGGAGGTGATTTAAAACACTTTTTAGTGGGAAATTTTCAACAATTGGAAAGGAGAGGGAGGAGTCTAACCCCCATGCATCCCTCTCCCAGCTGCAACTATTAGCAACTCATGGGCAGTCTTAATATTTCGTCCATCTGTATCAACCCCCCCCCCACCTTATTTGAAGCACATCATTCAGGTGATGCTTTTAATTGCATGAAAGTGTGTGAAACTGGGCAAAAGCTAATAAGCTGGGGTTATTATTCTGAGGCAACCAGTTTACTTAGTATCAACATAAGGCATGTGATGATGAATAAATTTAAATACATTAAGAATGAGCAGGAGGAAATAAATTAGGTCTTCAGGGCTAGTTTTACAAATGGAACTTTGTAACACCAAAGCACACGCCACCGTCTCACACGGTCCAGACTTTTATCAGAATCTTCAAGAGCTAAGTTACTATAACAAATCACCGGTTGCCTACTTAATATCCATTATCCTGTGGTTTCTTGGTACAAAGACCCTGATATTTAGGGGGTCATCAATGTGCCCAACTTAAAATGAAACAAACAAAAAAAACCCTACTAAAATTTCCTGCACCTCTTGCGTATGTGGTGGCCAGTGAAATGTAAACTGAAATCTGTAGCTGGGCTTCCAGAAACCTCTCTCGAGCAAGCTCAGTCGGCAGGGCCCTCTTTTGCCCTTCCTGTTTGGAATGAGCCATGCCAACAGAGGCTGTAGTAGCACTTCTCAAACATCCAGTGGCCTTGAACATGGAAGACCAAGCTGAGAATAATGGAGCCAAGAGATACGGGGGCTCTGGCACGCTGATGTCTTCGTGGAGCTGCGATGCGGTCCCAGACAATAAATATGCTTCTGGGCCTCGTGTCATGGCAGAGATACTGAAACCCAATCTGTAGAAGCCACTACTATCACAAGTTTCTGTTACTAACTGCTAAATTCAATTTCTAACTGACACAACTATCTAATTAGCATAAGTGATGTCATCCTCAGAAAACTTTCTCTGAATTTAGAAATCCCTGAAATTCTGTGACTGGGAAAAGCAAAACAAGATCTCCTCCGTGGTTGGAGCCCAGAAGACATTTATAATATTTCCCCCTGGCTGTCTTTCAGGTAGGTTGTAAATATTTAGTTTTCTTAATCTGCCCTTATATATCAACTCTTCCAACCCCTTAATCATCTTTGATAGATACAACACAAAAAATGCCTCTAAGCTGGGTCGTTAAGAAGCAACAAGGGAGGCAAACAGCTTTGAAAAACAGGCTTGGAGCCATTTTTATGCATCTTGGTGTAACCCTAGATGTGGAATGTGACAACCAGACAAATGTATTTATGTAGAAGTCTGATCTGCCTGCGTGGGGATGCTGGGCCCTGGGCAGGACTGCGTGAGCTTCCAGGCCCAGACGCCTCCCCCGTTTCCCTTTGCTGAACCTGCTCAGACAGGACAGCGATAGACTGAGAGATACAAACTGCCTCATGTTGAACCCAGAGGGGGCATCTCATTTGACAGGAATCCATAATCACCCCCTCACGACCTGAAAAGAGCCCTGAAACCATGACGTGCAGCATAAGAGAGTGACAGCTATAACCGTTTCACATAGAAAAATCATTCCTGCCAGCATTTGTGTGTGTCAAAGAGCTTGGAGGAAGGTTTTTATGTCTTAGGATAACCTTAAAAGGATGCCGTTAGCTGCCTGACTGCAAGTTTTCTTCTAAAGCCTCTGATTTTTTAAAATTATAATATATCCAACATGGAAAACTATGAAATTATTAGAAATTATATAGCATAGACAGATGTTTGGTATAGCTTAGTTTTAGCCATGATACATAGTTGATTAAATTAACTTACAGAACTAGAATATATGTACCAGATGATATTAATAAAAAATAATCAAATAGATGAAATGAACAAAGATTGGATACCTGTATGTTAATTGAATTGTGACTAGATTATGCTTTGTCCTTTTCTGGACTTTCCACATTTTCTTGAAAAAACATGGTTTCTTTTTAATTTGATAATTACACAGTGGAGGGGAGGAGAGTTGAAAACCCCACAAAAATGAGAAAACTGGAGGGCATGGGTATTGCAGTTACTTGCACCCAAGGGGGAGGCAGTGAGCAGCTGGCCTGGAGGCTGGGGTGGACCTGTGGCTCCAGGCTTGCTGAAGCAGGCACTGTCCCCTGCAGAGTATGTCACTGCTGGGGTGCCTGCTACCTGGCATCTGGCCCAGTATTATTTCCTCGTTCTAGATCTGAATTGTCACATACTCTTCATCTTCCGTTTATTATGAAAACACTTTGTGGCTACAGAGGCAACAGGGATGCCGGGACCGAGCATGTGAAAGACATCACCTATTTCTGAGTGGAATGGGCAGCAGAATAATCACTGTCATCAGGAGAGGAAGTAACAGAAACTCAGCTGAAGTAACGGCTGCTCAGCAACTGCCCAAAGATTATCTGCCATGGCCTGGAACAGAAATCAGAACCCCAGAATGTGTTTGGGGTACTGAACCCCATATGAGGAACTGCCTTCCTAAACAGTTGGCCAACAAGCTCACACAGAGGCCGATGAAACTGAAGACTTAATTTTTGCCTTGCAGTTATTTATCATCTTTAATGAGGTTGATCAGATAAGAATTCATTTAAAAGAATCTTGCCAGGGGTGTTAAGCCAGTTTAACTTAATTTTTCCACACAATTATATTCTTTAACGAGGTCTATCTGACAAGAATTCTTCTAACAAAATTTTGCTGAAGATGCTCCAAATTGCCTCCATTTAGTATTTAAGGAATTCTGTTATCCATGGAAAGAAAGGTGGAAAAGTTCTGCATTTTCAGCAGACTCAAAGCACTTATGGAAAAAACATCATAAATGCTTTCAAAGTGATCGATGCGCAGATCTGTGTTCTGTCTGTATGGTCACATAATATATATACTCACATAACATATTTACTTAGGCCCATTTTTTTCTCTCCCTGTTCCATTCTCCAAATCTTCCACCTTTGTGGAGCCCAGCTCTGAGATAACTGCCCCAAGAGCCTAGGAAATGTTGCCTGCAGGCCTATGACAAAGAACAGAGTAGGGGAAAGCCAGCACTGGCTCAGATGGCCAAGGTGACTGACACAGACTTCCTGCATGTTGGAGGGGCAGTGTCGTATTTACACGGTAACTGGCACTCTGGGTTTGAAACCGTCTTCCATGTCTGAAATATTTCTGCCAGCACCACTGTCTGCAGGGTGTACTCAAAGTCTTACTCACAATCACAGTACTTCATTCAACTATGGTTCCTGACCAAGACACTTATTTTACAGCTAAATGAGTGAGGCCGGACCCATAGGCCTAGAATTCCCCCCTCTTGCTGTGCACCCAATTATTCACAAGGAACTGGCCTGACAAGAGAGTGAAATGGCCTAAGCAGTATTTAGCTATGGCATCATTTGGGAGACAATACTTACCAAGCTGGCTTCGGGAATGCTCTGACCCAGAGACCAATATATAGTGGTCTCCCTGCCCTATTTTCTTCCCAATGATAAGCACATATATGTGAGTCTGGGAGCTAAAGATTAAAAGTAGAAATATCTCCATCTCTCATTATTAAAACTACTCATGGAGGTTATGCTCCTGGCCCTGAAACATGGGTAAGGCAGTCTAGAATACTTTCCCTAGAGGAAACAGCAGTGACTACATTAAATGAAAGGAGAGATTGTCATCAGACTGTTTGGGGGTTCTCACACTGCTGAAACAATAGGCAGAGAAAGGGGTTACTTCAATGCCTGGGAGGAGTGATCTGATTTGTAAAGGAGAAAGTAAGTTGCTTCTATGCAAGAAGGGTAGGCAGGACCATGTTGAGTTCTCTGGGACCTCTCTTAAAATTTCCACATCCACAGCAGTGTAAGGAAGACAGGACCACTAAGAATCAGCTCTGTAAGGAACAAAGGGTGGGTTAGACACAAACAGGTAAAGCACTCTGACCAGCGGGAGTGCTGGAAGAGGGCATGGGATAGGCGGTGGATGACAGAAGCCATAAATACCACCTGCTGCCCCATGATCAGTTATAGAAAGGAGGTGTGAGGCAGCCTTGCATCTAATGCATATCTTAATCCATGGTTTCTTTTTGTTCCCCACTTCCCATACTATTTTTATATTGTGATAAAATACACATGACAAAATTTACCACATCAACCATTTTTAAATTTACAATTTAGTGGAACTCAGTGCATTCACAACGTTGTTCAACCATCTGTTTCTAAAATTTTTCCACCATCCCACATAGAAAACAGTAATGTTCCATTTCCTTCTCCCCTTAGTATCCAGTAACCACTGTCTTATTCTGTGTCTAGGAATATGCCTCCTCTGGATACCTCATATAAATGGAGTCATTCAAATATATGTCCTTTTGTATCTGGTGCATTTCACTTAGCATATTTTAAGGCATGTATTAGAATTGCAATTCTTTGTAAGGCTTAACAGCATCCCATTGCATGCACATACCACATATTGTTTAATTCATTCATTTGTTGATGGACATTTGGATTGTTTCCATCTTTTGGTTTCTGCCACTAATATTTAATGCTGCTATGAACATGGCTGTGCAAGTATTGTTGGAGTCCGTGTTTTCAATTCTTTTGGGTTTATACCTAGGTATACACTGCTGAAAAATACAGTATTCTCTTGAACCTTATAAGGAGCTGCCAAATTGTTTTCTATGGTGGCTCTGCCATTGTTACATTCCCAGAAACAATGTGCAAAGTCTCTAATTTCTCCATATCCTTGCCATCATTTGTTATTATCTGTTTTTGTTTTTATGAAAATAATAGCCATCTTAATGGTGTGAAGTGTATTTCCCCTACTATAATTTATGAGGAGCATTGGACATGACTAATGTTCCAGTTGAGTTCAGAGCTCACCAGACATGAAGCATCACCTCTGACTTGAAGTAGAGAACTGTTGAGATTCTAGACATGAAATAAATACAACAACTGAGGAGATTTTGAGTTTCCTTTGTTGGGAGAGGGGGGCGAATGACCTTATATGATGAGGAGTTATGTTGTAGTAAGCAAAAACATGAACTTGTATAGGTATAAAGGTGAGAACTTGTAAGGTATAGGTATAAAGGTATATATAAGGATGTCCCAACAGTTACCCATAAAGTTGCCATACATAGGGAAAGTGAGAAATTGTAGGTAAAGATACCCTTATTTACAAAATATTCATTACAAAAAACTTTACAAAATATTCTCTATGTTGACCACCTCTTTTAAAATTTTGTAATGAAAACTTTGTAAATAAAGGTACATTTGGCTATAGTTTCCCTTTTCCCTATGTATGATAACTTTAGAGACATTCTAATGATGAGACTGAGTAGAGAGGAATTCAGGCATCTCTGGCAGGTTGGATCTGCCTAGAAACTTCCCTTTGGGGACACAGGGAGACAGTGTGGGACTTCTGGACACACTGAGGAAGGCAAAAGTGGCAGAGACTGGGCATGTGGTTGCGTGTGCTTAGTTCAGTCTAATACTGTCAGCAGCTGTGGATGGGGCAACAGTGGGACTAAAGGCTGCAAAGGCCTTGCCTGTGTGCTGTTTGGGTTTCTTTTGGACTTGGCGCTTGGTTGAACTGCCTTGGGAGAACTTGGGCAAGAGTGCAGGGTTCTTGGAGCGTTGTCTGGGGCCCCAGACTGGCCCACTGAGCCAGATGGAGCCACCAGTGTTTGGTTGTGGGTTGTGTGGAGCCATAGTGGGAGAACTGCCCTGAAAGCTCCACCCTCAGGGTCACAGAACAAACATCGGGCGGGAGTGAGTAATCTAGTGACTGAGCAGCATAAAGGCAGGGACTGAGACACCTTGCAGCCTTAGCCCTCAGAGGCATAGGGTGAGACCAGTTCTGGCACACTGGGTAAGTGGATAGCCACTTAAGGAGTGATCCCAGCCATAAGCGCTTTTCTGGGAAAGCTTCTGCTTAGCCCAAGTTAGCAATTTAAAGTGTCTTCTAAGCAGGCTGAGGAGGATTTAAGCTCTCCACCCTGCAGGGTTTGAGAAATCATTAGAGATACAGGGTCACTCCCTACAAAGATCCAGTAACAATAGAGTGATTCTGCCAAGGTCTTATCTGGGAGAGACACCTCCCCAACTCTGAAGATGGTCACAGGCAACAGTGAAAAATAATCACGAGGTGGAATCAACAGAAAAACTTTGGCAATATAAATAATCAGAGTAGATCAACTCCCCCAAGGAATGACAAGGTAGATATAGCACAAGATCCTTTGCATAAGCAAATGGCTGAGAAGTCAGAAATCAAATTTGGAGTCTGGATAGCAAATAAGATCAGTGGAATGGAGGAAAAGATGGAATTAGAATTTCAAGCAGCAATCCAAAAGATGCCTTAGGAATTCAACAAATTCAAAGACAAAATGACCAAAGATTTTGGACATATTGAGCAAGAAGTTGCAGCCCTCAAAGATGTGAGAAATACAGTAGAATCCCTCAGTAACAGAATGGAGCAAGCAGAAGAAAGGATTTCTGACATGAAGACAAAGCTTTGGAATGCTCCCAAACTTCCAAAGAGGTAGAGAAATGGAAGACAAAATTGGATCATTCTCTCAGACAGCTCTGGGATAACTCGAATAAAACCAACATTCGCCTTATAGGGATACCGGAAAAGGATGAAGTGGCATCACAAGGCACAGAGTCTCTTCCTTATGAGATTATGAAAGAGAACTTTCCAGACATGCCAAGAGATTCTGCAATTCAGATAGCAGTTTCAGAACCCCAGCATGACCCAAATCAAATAAGACATCCTCCAGGCACATCATAATTAAGTTTGTGAAAGTTAATATGAAGGAGAAAATTCTGAGAGGAGCCAGATATAAGAAATTCATTACTTACAAGGGGAAGAATATTAGAATAACTGCAGATTTCTCTGATTAAACCTTTCAAGCTAGAAGAGAATGGTCATCGACTTTCAATCTCCTATAACAAAAGAACTTTCAACCCAGGATCTTGTATCCAGCTAAACTGAGTTTCATTTACGATGAAGAAATTAAATACTTCAATGACACCACAAGCTGAAGAAACTTGCTATAACTAAGCCAGCTCTCCAGGATATTCTTAGACCGATGCTCCACAATGACCAGCGCAAACCTCCACCACAAAAGTAAACTCACCCAGATACTATTTATCAAATTTCATCTTCCATTGGGAAGAAAGGACTAAAAATGTCCACTGGACTTTCTAAAGATTTATTATTACTTTCAATTAATGTGAATGGTTTCAATTGTCCTCTAAAGAGGCATAGGTTGGCTGACTGGATACAAAAACTCAAGCCAGATATCTGCTGCATACAAGAATCTCACCTTAGCTTAAAAGATAAATTTAGACTCAAGGTGAAGGGATGGTCATCTATATTCCAGGCAAA